>OMKN01043371.1:0-10329 GCA_900302345.1 Melanonus zugmayeri | reverse complement strand
GAGCGTTTAAAACATAAGAGGGAACCCGCAGCCAGTGGAGATTAGGTACTCGTGAGTGGGGGGGGCACTGGATGTGCTCTGAATGTAATTTAATATTGAGGTCTGAGGAGTGGGAACACCGGGGATAGGTGGCTGCTCCACAACTAATGAGGGTAAATTGGAAGAAAACTGCAATTAAAACTGTAATTATGTCAGTTGAACTGTGTTGGGTGGTCAATATAGCAATACAACAATAAGAACAATAACATCATAAAAGAAGAGGTGGTGTGTGTGTTGAAAATCAACGTCAACTATTGAGTATTTCAGTTTTCCACTATGGGTGCACAGCCAGTCTAGCGCACCCACAGTAAATCTCTGTATTGGCAGCCGTGATCGGGCGGGGTGGGACATGGGGCGTAGTGTGGCATTGTGGGTAAACCCATTCAACAACGTGGAGAAATCAACAAATGCTAATTAGACGAGGTTTGATTTTCTGCTCGGGTTGACAGATGTTCTGTTTGGCTGCTTCGCCGATTGATTCTTCATGCCTTCGTCTCCAATATAAATGAGATTATTTGAACGTACAGAAGCCACAACTCATTTAACGTACAGGCATGCCCTCTGGTGACGAGACAAATGATTTCCCGGTCTTGGTATGAATTAATATTCCCTCTCCAAGGAAATCTGTGTGTGTGTGTGTGGGGTTAGAGGCTTGCATATAAAACATTGTTTGCTTCCACACTGTTGTCGTAGCCATTAACCAGCCCTTTGAGCAAGGCACTGAATTCCAACCTGTTGAACTCTCATTGGAACCTTGACTTACATTGGTTTATATACGACACACATTTATATGTATAGGTAGGTGTGCCAATGCCTGCAGCCTACCTGTAAAAAAAAGCGTCAAATGACCAGGTGACTAAACTCCACTAAACCCCATTGGTAGGTGAATTTGGGGAGCCATCAGTACCTGTTCACGGTGGACGTGGACCCGTCCGAGATGCCCTGCCTGTGCCTCCGCCATGATGTCGACGCCCTGGTGTGGCAGCCGCGGCCCGGCCAGCCCGACGCCATGTGGGAGCACATCGCCACCTTCAACGCCCTGGGTAAGACACGCACACACACACCCCGGGTAATGGGTGTGGCTCGGTGGCTCAACCCGCTAGTGCGCTAACCATGTAGGCGATATGCCTCGTAGCGACCCGGGTTCGATTCCGGCCGGTGGTCTTGTGCTACATGTAATTCCCTCTCTTTTTCAACCCAATTTCCTGTCTCTCCCTCACTGTGCTTTTGTCCCATAAAAGCACAAAAAGCCCTTCCAAACGAATATCTATATTAAAAAAAAGAGACACACACACACCCTGGGTAAGAGACACACACACACCCTGGGTAAGAGACACACACACACACCCTGGGTAAGAGACTCACACACACCCTGGGTAAGAGACACACACACACCCTGGGTAAGAGACTCACACACACCCTGGGTAAGAGACTCACACACACCCTGGGTAAGAGACACACACACACCCTGGGTAAGAGACTCACACACACCCTGGGTAAGAGACACACACACACCCTGGGTTAAAGAGGAACCGTGGCGCTCTGCTGTTGTCTAATATAAGAGAGTACTGCTTCATATGCGATGCGTGTTGTGAAGAAATCTCAGTCTGCACCATTAGCTACGCTGGACCATCGACATCATTGGTCCAGGATGTGTGTTCTCCGTTGGTCCGATCTGACGCAGTACTCTCTTATATTAGAAAATAGAGGAGTGTGGCGGTTCCCTGGGTTAGCGTAAATACTGGGATGAACCAATGTCTGAAACCATAAGGACGTCAGAACCTCAGGCAGGATAGTGTAGCGGTGGTAAGGGTGTTGAAAGGTCCTGGGTTCAAACCCCAGTGTCTGTAGTCTACCTGTAGGCCTTGAGCAAGATAACCCCGACCCCTGTTGTTGTTTTGAGACAAATTGGGGGATTCATTCTCAGCCTGTCAGATATCAGATACACTCGCTGTGTTGACCGAATGGTTCTGAAGGAGAGAGAAACTGCATTTACAATCAGAAGCAAATTCATTGAACTTATTAATTCATAAACTTGCATAAAGAGCGGCCCTGAAGATCACAGACTGACTCAGAAAGCGCGAAGTGACGCCATGAGCACAGGAAACTAAACTAAATATGATGCAATGGGTGAACATTTCAATGTGGTGGTCCGCAGATATTGAAAGGATTCACAGAAGTCTTTGTTAGCTACTCTGCTTGCAGGCAATTTGAAGGGCAGCCTTCAAATTGCCAAAAACAGTTTTTCAACTTAGACAACGGACAATAGTGTCCACAAACGGAGGACACGATGGAAAAGCGTTCACACACCCTTTCTCCCGCTCCTGTGTTGCATCGGGCGCCAGGCGACAGCCAGCGCATCCTCATAATAACGGGTGGTGCGGTTGGGTGGGTGCTGTTTATTCATTATAAGTGAGGCTGAGATCAATCAAAGCACGCCGTCAAAATGCCTTCAAAAGTGTCTCCAAACACAACTGGAGTCGCTAAAGAACTCGAGGTTGGGTAAATGGATGGCATTTAAAGAGCACAATTAGTGCCTCACACACACACATTCAAGGCAAGTTTATTTGTAGCACATTTCATACACGGAGGCAATTCAATGTGCTTTACATAAGAATAGATAATACATAAAAGTATTTAAAAAGGTACAGAGGTAAATAGGAAACATAAAAGCATAATCCACAATTATTAATACCATTCAGTGCTTTAAAAGTTAGTAGCAGCACTTAGCAGCAGATTTTAGGACCGGAGTAATGTGCTCTGTTCATACACACATTCATACACACATCCATACACACATCCATACACACATCCATACACACATCCATACACACATCCATACACACATCCATACACCGACCATGCAAGGCGACATCCAGCTCGGGGACGCTTGGCTTGGTTAGTTTATGAGATGTTCTTGGAAGAGGTCTTGGGATGTTTTTTGAAGATGGTAAAGGATGTAAAACCAATTCTCACTCCATTAAGTATTTACAATCCAATCTCCCGGATACAATCCACAAACCAACATGGCGACATGGCTGTGAATATGGATTTCCTGGGGCACTAGAAAACGGTGTAGAAACCCAGTGTTTGCTCTGCATATACAGTAGATATGGTTGGACGTCATAGAAATGATGTCACATGTATGTATGTATTTTCTAGTATTTACAGTCACTCAGTTACATAAAACCTAACGACTAGGGGGTCGGATGGTCTGGTCTGGTCTAATAGGGTGTTCGACGTCCAGCCGAAAGGTACTGGGTTTGATCCCCAATGTCCGTGTCCTACCTGTAGGCATCCATGTCTAATTGTCTCATGTCTGTCTAACTATGGCGCTTGAGGACATGTTTCTGAACAGAGCAGACAAAGTGATATCTTATCTTCTCTTCTCTTAAAGCCAGCTGCTAAAGATCACATAGTAGATGTTTCATCTTTATTTGTAGCCGACCCATATGTCGTCTCACCTTACTGTCATTCCTTACCGTGATTGGTCCTTTGGGGTCACATGCTTGTCTTCCATGCGTAGGTTACGTCCAGGCGTCCAAACGGGACAAAAAGTTCTCCACCTGCGCCCCCAACTTCTCGTACGCGGCGCTGGGCGAGTGCCTCCGCCGCGCGTTCATCTACCGCCAGCCGGCGCCCGTCGACACGGTGCTCTTCAACCGCAAGCAGGGGCGCCAGGTTGGGCAGGTCGCCAAGCAACAGGTGGCCAGCCTGGAATCCGCCGACCAGGTCTTGGGCTTCAGAGCCACCAACGAGAGACTGTTTGTCCTGACGTCCAAAAGCCTCTTCGTTCTCAAGGTCAATAACGACTAGAGTTGAAACACGGAAGAGTGAACCGGACATGAAGCATCGAACCACAGGGGCCACGCCCAACCACAGGCTGATGTGGTTGATTGTTCTTCATGAACTAAAGTTGGACCAGAGGTGGCGCCGTTTCTGCGGTTTCATCATCATGTTTGATTCCTCTTTAATACGTTCAACAGTTTCATCCATTCCAACACCATATGTAATCCAACAACTCACTCAATTATGTCATTAAATCATGTATTGTTGTAAACTGTAACGCGTGTGTACTTTGTTACTACTTGATTGTTCATTTTTCATTCTTCCAAAGAACACAATACATGCGTTTTCTAAACCTGCATGAATTGGAGGGCACAGGGTGTGTTAGTGGTTATATATCCCAACGGTAACAGTGCCACATTATATGGTTATTCGTATACAATGATTGCAATGGTTATTGCTTTATAAAGATGAATGAGACGTCTTTGATGCAGTAATATCAGCAATGGTTAAACTTTTTTAAAGACTTCCTTTGGTGCCTAAAGCCTGGAGTCGGCCCATGTTTTGGTCATATAATCAAAGTTTCATTGGTCATTGGTCACATTTTACATTACGTGAGGCGGACACTCTGAAGGGATGATAGAAACCTGGACAAAAGACACGCGGAGCGTTGCAGCTTCATTGTCATAATATAAAAATGTCATTATATCAGAGTTATAGTAAAAAAAGCAAACTCCTACTTTTAAATTATAATAAGTACTTTTGATTTGTGATTTATGCTGACGTCTTGTAACCACCTTATCGCCATGGTAACAGGAGTGGACGGTTTGTTTTGCCGCTATTGAACAAAACAAAAGCAGCGTGTGTCTATAGACAATACATGCTCATAGGACACACACACACACACACACACACAGTACATTGCGACTTTGGGTAATTGAAAAGCGTTATACAAATAAAATGAATTATTATTATTATTATGAATGAACATGGCTTCCTCAATACCAAGTACCAAGGCAAGTACAAAAATGGAAACCAATACTCACAACTCACAGAATATATTTAGTGCAGCTTTAATGTACTTGGATAGAAACTTAATAAAGGCACTGCCCACACACTAATAACCCGTAGCTTTCTGCAGCACGTTGACATTAAACCTGGTGTTAAGCATATTTGTCTATTGTAATATCTAATTTCTATGAATATATAAATACATCCCACATAACATTACGTATTCATCCTCCATATGTTGGGCATGAAGTGCACAAAGAGCTCTTAGGACAACAAGGAGAGCACGTGGGAGTGTGTTCTTCCACCCAAACGTACGACGCATTGAGTGTTGTGATGGTAAACCCTGATTCACCAGGGTCATATCATTTAACAAGCGGCGCTAAGGGTGCTGCCCTTTGCCTCCCCGTGTCTGTGTTTACCAAGCGTAGCTCAGGGTGGACCATTATCTGTATGTGTTTAAGTGAACCGTAGAGATCTATGCTATGTTCTCTCCATTAAACCTATTGTTAAATGGTGCGGATATAATTGCAAGATACAGGAAGCTGATTTGGGTGGTGTTTGGTTATTTAGTTCGTTCAAGTTGTTACACATTACTGGAAAAACTGTCGGGTCACACCTGAGCTTAGATTCATGTATTTATTAGCGCTGTTGTTATTTTTCCATTTTATTCATTTTGCTTTAGAGTTCAGAGTTTGGAAATTGGAGAAAACCCAGAACTGGCAAACGCCCATAAAAACATTTAGGGAAGTCTCTTCCAAATGACGGAGGAATATAAGTGGAGTCCCTATAGGGCCGGCGAGGCGCAATAAGGCTTGTGATTGGTAAACGGATTGCAGCGGCCGGCAGTCAATACCACTTGTGGTGCATTCAGACCCGTCTAGTTGAGAGCCAACCTTTAGGAAGTAATTGGCTTTTCCTGCTCCGAGACATGCCGTTGGTGGGCCGTAATTGCTCTTTTCTTTCCGAGGACATTGTTTTGCTGAGGGAAATCTAGTTTTCCCTTCCCCCCCCGCACAGTCCCTTATTCAATTACTCGGTACGATTGAATGGGAGCCGCTTGTTTGTGTTTTGTGTATTTTTCTCTCTGTTTTTTTTGGTTAAAAAAAAACAGGTCCAACATGGTGGGGAGGGATTACCTGTCATGTCCACTGATGTTTCTCTCCCTGGATGATGATGACTTTTGTGCTCCTGATGCGGAGCGCATGAAACCACACTTTTTGGTTTGTTGTTGTTGTTGTTGTTGTTGTTTTTCTACCAACACTACTCTGAGCTGCTTGAGTCCATGTAATCCAACACTGAACAACAGCACAGGACCCCTAATGTGATCTTATCACCACATACAGATGCAGGAGGCCCTCATCCCATGTCCTGTCTGTTCAAGCCTCAGGCCCATTTCCTATTTAGTCATTAAGGACACGGCTTGATCCTCTCAACCTTTAGGCTGAGAGTCAGACACCCTATAGCCATCACACCCAGCTCCATCTCCACGCAACCACTGCCCTCACAGACTGTTGTTACTGAGGGTCTATTCACAATAACAGATACAGTAGTCGTAAACCCTTCTGGGTGTTGAAAAGGTTCGATCCTCCTCAAAGTCTGCAGCCTACTGCAGCCTACCGGTCAGGTATCCCTAACCCCTCCCCAACAGCTTCTTAATGACATGCATCTGAATTCACTGTCAGTCCCATTGGATAAAAGCGTCTGACAAATGACTTAAATGTGCTGTAGGTAAGATTTAAGAGCTATTAGTGAGTGAAATGCGCTGTGAGAATATCTGTTTCGAGTCGACTGCACCTGCCTTTGCCCATGTCGATGTTTGACCCCTCCGAGCTCATTTCTGACCATCTCTGTCTCTCTCTCTGAATTCATCTTGCCTGTCAATCACAGGTGCGTGAAGTGCAACACTTCTCAATGACGGATGAACATAAGGAGGGAGGGAGAAGAGAGGAAGGGGATGTTTTTTTTGGTTTAGTTTCAGAATCTTGCTCTCTTCCGCTCTTTTCTGCTCTCTCTCTTTACAACTCTTGAATCTTACCTACAGCACCTTTAACAGTAAATGGTGCTGGCTGTATATTCAGCATAAAACAGCAATGAACTGCACTTAAAAAATGTTTTAAACTAAAGGTCACACCATCAAGGTTTAATCTTCCAAGTGCTTCCAAAGGTAAATTGTATTATTAAAATAATATCATTGAGAGAATCATTTGTGTCCTTCAGCATGGATGGTATAGAACATGTGTGGATCCAGTCCCAGTATCTTGTGTGTTGTAGGCGGTACAGGCTGTATGTTGGAGGAGTGTTTTTCCGGGTGACAGCGGCTGGAATGACTTCAAAGTCATTTCATAATTATATCTGGCTGCCATTAGAGAAACTTTCTGTTGAGATGAAAGATTATTTTCCCCCCAAATTGCATTATGAGTAAGTCTGGGTTGACCGCTTGCCGTGACCGTTACAACATTCTCAAATGAAATGCTAATGACATGTTTTTTTAATTTGATCACCGACCAACATTCTCGTGCACCGATCTCTCATGCACAGATCCAACTCCTGCACCGTTAACTGGTGCACAGTTGGGCCCATGCACAAATGGACCCTTCCTCCTCGGATCCCATCATGCACTAATTCGCTCATGCACCGTTTTCTCATCCACCGTTCCCTGATGAAACATTCCCTTACGAAACATTCCCTCATGCAGATTCCCGCTGATGCACATATGCACAGATTGCTACATGCGCCACTCTTATTGCAGATTCCTTCATGCACATATTCTCTCATGCACACGTTATCTCGTGCACTCCTCCTACATGTGCCACTCTAATGCAGATATCATTCAGATTCTAGTCATGCACATATTGTCATCTGTCATTCTCTCGTGCACACATTCTCTCGTGCTGCACCGTTGCCCATATTATATAAACATATAAACATATCAAATATATAAATATATAAAGTCTATTTCCTGGTGTTCCCTGCTGGATGGTAATAATTACACCTGTGTCTGACTGGGAGCCCTCCGCTGTGCTGAGCGCTACACTGAGAGGGAGCTCCTCTCTCCTCTGCTGTTTTCTGGTCACGGACGGAGCCTGC
This sequence comes from Melanonus zugmayeri, assembly GCA_900302345.1. NCBI lineage: Eukaryota > Metazoa > Chordata > Actinopteri > Gadiformes > Melanonidae > Melanonus > Melanonus zugmayeri. Next base: position 2,406 of record OMKN01043371.1, on the reverse strand, counting down.
CTATTGGACCGTTAATAATGGGCTTCTTGTTCTCCTCCTCCCGCATGGGGCGCGACCCTTCCCCCTCTGCCCATTAGTAGGATTGAAAAAATAATTTAGAGAGAGATGATGAATTAGTCGGATACTGGGCTATTATCAAAACTTGGTTCACATCTCGTTCTCTGCCGCTGCCTTGACTTTCTCTTTCTGGTATAATGCATAAAGCAATTAGTGCTGCTGTGTACTCAACCTTTTCCACCAGGGAAGGGGAAAATAAATTAGCATTAGCAAATATATATATTATATATATATATTTTGATTTGCTAATGTGCTAATTTGCTATATACTGTACCTTGGAGAAATGTATGCACATTGTACATTTGCAGATATTTGCCATTTGTAAAATGTATAAATACATATTAATTAAGACCTGGGGCTTGACTTGGTCATTCACACACACATTCTGTATCTCATCAGGACATCAGGCTCCGCTCCTCATTCTTTATGACAGCGCCACGCCCCTTTCCACCCGGCCACAGTAGATTTAGTCTCTACATGGTCATGGTAATCTGTCAAAAGCCCTTAAAAGGATTAAAAATCAATATCACATTACTATGGCTCAGATGACATTTGTGTTCAGTGTTGTTACAAATCAATACAAATAAATAATACAAATAATGCAAAGAAATATATATGCAGTGAGCATCTAACTACATCAGCCCACTGTAAGGAGCAACGTGGACTCAGTGTGTTTGGTTTGCTGAGATACAATGAACGTTTGTTCTGTTCCAGACAGCTTGGATATTTATACGTTTTACTAGTTTTCAAGTTGAAACCTCTCACTGTTGTAAGTTTATTTGAATTTCACTGCTTCTGAACATGTTTATTTTGTTTAGTCCACTGCTGGCAGACCAGTATTTACTGGTATTTACTGGTGCCAAAACCATGCCTGTGCAGAGCTAGCGTTCAACTATTATTTACAGTCCACAGAAAGTGTGGACGCCTGTTCATCCCTGCTGCATCATCACTGTAGCACCAGCTCATAGTTCATGTACAATGTATTCACTCTGTCACTGACTGCAATAAAATGATCGAATTATGTTCTCAATACATAATAAAAACAACAAAACACTATTTTACATAATAAGTGCCACAAAATGTTACATATGTGCATATATGATGGCATTAAAAACGAAGAGAGACAGAAAGGAGGCTAGCGGGATGGATGGATAGAAGACTGGAAATACATGTATATGTGATGATGGAAAGACTGATGTTCAGGTGGATAAATGAATAGATATATGATGGATGGATGGATAAATGAATAGATAGATGATGGATGGATGATGGAAAGACTGATGTTCAGATGGTAAAGGTTAGGAGAGAGCGTGATTGACAGCTTGCTTGCGTTGCAAACATTCCACCACGTTGTTGCCTTGTATGTAATGACATCGCTCCATTATCACCAACGCTTACCTGCAGACGCCTACATCCACCCTGCTCAGAGTAGAGCATCCATGCACCTTCTGGGATCAATAAAGTGCAATCTTATCCAAATTTTTTATTTTTTATCCAAATTCAACACAAAATGCTACTTTTAATCACTACTGCAGTCTCAAAATTATTCAACCCCCTGTCTCAAGCACACCTGATGCAACTAATCAAGGGCTTCATTAGTTCAGGTGTGCTTGAGATAGAACACATAAATACCTGGACTGGCTAGGGGTTTGTTGAGAGTGATGTTTGATTGCATGTTAGAAATATGGCTAAGTCAAAGGAATTGTCCAAAAAGTTCAGAGAGGAGATCATTGCCTTGCACAAACAAGGAAAAGGATACAAAAAGATAGCAAAAGCACTGAATGTTCCTAGAGATACAGTTGGAAGCATAGTTCGCAAGTTCAAAGTTAAAGGAACAGTGGCTACACGAAAGAGGAAGCTATCAGCGGCTGCCACCAGATTCCTGAGGAGACAAGTGGTCAAAAACCCTCGAGTGACTGCAAAACACCTGCAGCAAGACTTGGTGGCAGCAGGCACTGATGTTTCAGTTTGCACAGTAAGGCGCATACTAAACACTGAAGGGCTCCATGCCCGGACTCCAAGACGTACACCACTACTGACCCAAAAGCACAAGCTCCAATATGCTCAAAACCATATAAATAAGCCACAGAGGTTTTGGAATTCTGTTCTGTGGAGCGATGAAACAAAACTTTTCGGGCCTATGGATCAGCGATATGTCTGGAGGAAGAAGAATGAAGCATATGCTGAAAAGAACACCCCGCCTACAGTGAAGTATGGCGGTGGCTCAGTGATGCTCTGGGGCTGCTTTGCTGCCTCTGGCACTGGAAACCTGCATCGTGTGGAGGGCACGATGGATTCAGTCAAATATCAGGAAATCTTAGGAAAAAACGTCATGCCGTCTGTGAGGAA
>OMKN01043369.1:0-25038 GCA_900302345.1 Melanonus zugmayeri | reverse complement strand
ACATTAACAGGACCGACAACTTGGATGAAGAGTCACCTCGTGTAGTCCTCTGCGCTCGATCTCCTTGATGCAGTAGACCACCAGGGGGGGCACCATGGGGGAGGAGCTTGGCGCAAAGTCAGCCAGTGTCATCTGAACACGAACACACACACACACGCACACAGTTATTAAGGATTGATTCTTGAGTTTTGGCCATAGGCTACTGCGAGAGTTCACCTAGACTCTTGCATAGCCTCCCTCCTCTACCAACTCCCCTTCTCCCCTATCCCCCCTCAAGCAACGGCGGCACCCGTAACCCAAAATCTACGGCTTCATAACGGTTGTGCATAAACCAATGGGTGACGTCATGTAGATATATAAAAAAATGAAAAAGGGAGGACCCAAGGCGCAGTACCTCTGTGGTCCTCAGGGGGGTGCTAATGGCACCAGGGTTACAGGGCAGGGGGCACTGCTCCCGACACTCGGGATGGGTGACCACCCTGCAGTCCTGGCACCGGAGATACACCTTCCCAAACTTAGTCCTTCTCCCGCAGGGCAGGCAGACTTCTGACCTGATGACCTATGAAGAAGACAAGAGGACATCATGGGTTGTACTTGGACATGTTAGGCTTGCTGTAGTCTGATGGCAGACGAGCTCTGGGTGAACAGGGCGTTTCTTTCAAATCCGCTTCGACAAATCATGTTGAAGGCGGGGATCTGTTTACTACTTGGCCAAAAAAATTAAAAGTGTCTGTAAAATGTTTCAAATGGCCACTGTAGAAATACACTTATCCCGTTCTAAAAGCTTCATCCACTTAGAATTAGTTTTTCAAACAGGAAACGAGGCGTAACTCCGCCCCTTGCAGTTTCTGGTTTCCGGCCCAGGCTCTGTGACGTCTCCCCCCCAGAAGTTCTGCTATAACATAGTAGGACCGCTGGGTCCGAGATCAGGTTTGCTGCCGTTCATATCTTATATTACAGGTATATCCGTGCATTATAAACAGGAAATATCTAAGGAGGCCTTACAGTTTTGGGAACAAAGTTGTGTCTCTTCCCGGTGGCGGTGTTGGTCCTGGGGGTTCTGGGAGTGGGCGGGGCATCGGTGAACGGCATGCTGGGTGCCTCGCTGGTGGTCTCCGATTGGTCAGTAGTGGAGTCCATCCATGCCGGAGCAGCAGCTGTGTAGACGCATCACAGTCAAATCCCACAATGTAGAGAAATATAGTAGAATAACCACCAAGGTTTACACAATAAATAGCATTCTGCTATATTCACAAGAATTTCAACCCATGCAAATCAAATACACTAGACCCTACATTCATGACGTTCTCACCACTCTGCCTTCTGTTCCGCACCGTCTCAATGGTGGAAACAGCCTCCACAGGGCCACCATTACCCGGGACGGTGATGGTCGTCTTGGTTACCACCGACTCATTCACCTGACGAACAAACAAACACATTCAGCAAATGTACATTAATCACATTGGATAGAAACCTGAGAAAGGAGAGTTTACGCTCTCTGTTGGTTTTAAACTGAAGGATGTTCTCCCAGGCGTGTTGTAGAGCATATGGAATCATTTGTTGCCGGTGTAGTAGAGCACGTCCACCAGCAGAGGTCAGTATTTACCCTGTCTGCGTCTCTGCGTCCTGAGGAACGAGGTTTCTTCACCGCTTGCTGGGGAGGATCTAAGAGTTTTCTAGAGGACCGCTGGGGATATAAAAACAAACAGGAGCACTATAAGGACCACTTCTCCCCCCTGAAGACACCAAAAGAAAAAGCCAACTTTCATTAGGAAAGCTGAACCACAATGTCCTCACAGAAAGTCATTGGTCAAGTGAAGCTGCACTCACCCTTTTCTGGCGTTTCCTCATCTTCACAGTCCTTATGACAGAGGAGTCCCAGTCCTGATGAGATAATAATTCAGCTTAAAAGTCTGATCCACAAATCTGAACTCAGAGTCAATACCAGGGTCAATAACTCCTCTATAGCGACTTGCAGTTATGTGAGGATGCTTTTTGCACATGGACTTGGGTTTTCAAACAGAAAATGTAATTATTATAAAAATGAAGGTTGAAGGACAAAGGATTTCTATATTGTACAAATCAACTATATCGTATAAATCAACCATGGTAATGACAATGAAAGGTTTTCCATACCAGAGAGTCATCCGTCTGATCATAGCTTATGTCTGACAGCAGGGACGCCGACTCATCAATGGTGGTTAACCTGTGACAGAAGACGAAAATAACGTTAGCAACTCTTTTACTATGAAGCTTTACCACCGACTGTGGGCAACAGCCTATGAACAGATGCTTTCTCTGTGACTCATTATCTGAATCACTTTCACTTAGACGCGTTATCTTTAAAGTGCGGTTAAACATTTGTTTCGGTTTGAGTGGTATGTGGTTACAGTGCATTCACATTCTCATTGATATATAGAGGCAGGACGGATTACCTTCAAGTCACTATTGTAATTCACTAAAGGTGTAAATAATCTAAAATCAATAAGACCAAGTTCATTACAATCTGTACATTGTACCTTGTCTGTCTGTGGCCACTAATAGTAATAGTATAATACAAATGGATTCCCCTTCCCCATAGCTTGTGCTAACAGTGGAATCAAACTAAAAAATACGAGCATGCAGGTAAAACATGTGTCTAGGAAATAGGAACAACAACGTTAATTTGCTGTTGATCTTACAATGCTTTACTTACTGACACAACAAGACATTTCTCATCAGAGGTGAAATATAGACGCAGCTTTTTCCCATCCACATCACACAAAAATATATATTCATACATTTTTCAGTGAGAGTTAAAAGCATCCGATCACACCATAATAGTCTTTTGTTATATGTGAACAACTTGGCATCATGATCTGAGCATCATCATGGTCCACAAATGTGGGTGCCTCTCAATACTAGCCGGGCTAGGACGTGCCATCCAGGCGCAGGCAGTGTGCTCTGACCTGCGGCTGACGTTGGCGTTGCCCTTGGCGGACTGGGCCGCCTGGGAGTGTGCGCTGAGGAAGGCCAGGGCGTTCCGCTGCTCCTCACTCAGGTGGATGCTGCTGCTGTTGGTCTCCGAGATCAACAGGTCCCGGATCAGCTGCAGCTGACGCTCCTGCAGACACAGACAGACAGACAGACACACACACGGCAAAGTGTGCAGGGGAAATGGTTAGTCAATATCCCAACTGTTAGAAGCAACTAAAAGAGCTATTATATTATCAGATTTAATTGAGGCAAGGGAATAAAACACATACTATAATCAGGGAAGTGTAGTAGTGGTTACTAGGGTGTTTCACTCCCAGCTGAAAGGTTCTTGGAATTTTTATATATATTCTTTTGTATTTTGAAAAAGAATCCATCCACCTCCATCTCCCCAAGAATAGATCAGCTATGTGCCACTCACCAGGGAGTCCCACTGAGATGTGCTGCTGAAGCTCAGTAAAAAAATGTTTAAAGTAATTGTTTCACTTACCCTATGAATGTATTGTACAATATAAATAAATAATAAATAAAATGCATAATAAAATGCAACAGCATTTTATTAAAATAAAAAAATATGAAAAAATAAATATATATATATATATATAGGGGGTCCCTGCTCCGTTTCTCAATCCACCACGGGGTCCCTGGGTTGGAAAGGTTGAAGACCCCTGATTTAGTCTATCCTAAAGAGTAAATTACAGGAGCATATATTGACACTAAACAATTTAACAACACAACTTATCATGCAGATGTTCTGGGAAGAGAAGCGTGGAAGAACCCACCAGCTTCTCATACTCCGCCTCGGCCTTCTGCCGCCGTCGGATCTCCACGTCCACCTGGTTGCGGGCGTGCTTTAGCTTCACCTCCAGCGACCCCCTTTCCGTCTCCGCTTTGGCCAGCACCTCCTTACAGGAGCCCAGCGCCTCGTCCGCTTGGAGCCACTTTTTACGGCACTCCTCGAAGCTGGTCGCCATGCGGATGAACTCTAAAAAATAAACAATAAAAAAGGACAGAAGAAGAAAAAGTAAAAAGGTTCCTTTTTCTCCCATGTCTGTATGATAGCCCTATACATTGAATTGGCACTTGTTTGTTTATTAGCCCTGATAAACAAATCATGACAAATGTTCATTAGCATAGCAATAATAAAGGCCTATCCCCCGACACAAAGGGAAGAAGAGTATTGTGAGCAGAGAAGAGAAGGAGGAACAAAAGACATTCTAATGGAAATATCCTCCATTATCCCCACTACTTGCAGATGGAAATTGTGACCCCACCCCATGGACCATTCCAAGTCGTCAGCTTGCTTTTACATTACACATTCACACACACACCCACACACAAATGTTGTCCGGATAAATCCTATCTCATACTTTTCTCCAGGGTAGCTATTGCACACAATGTTATCAGTGCAAACCAAGTGTCAACATTGGGGTGCAGCAACAGGAAACACTCATTATTATTATTATTATTATTACTATTATTAGAAGGTACTGTGGCCATTGTTTCAGAGATACAAATGGAAGACAAAACAGCCCTTCCTAGGGGTTAGATCATGTTTTGGGCTCACAGAGACACATTCCAAAGTAAAAGCTGCGTAGGTGATACATTCCAAAGTAAAAGCTGTGTAGGTGACACATTCCAAAGTAGAAGCTAAGTGAACTCACGGGGTTCGATTCCCTCGCTCAGACCGTCCACGTGACTCAGGAACTGGTCGTACAGGTTCACCACCGAGACCTCCATGGTGTCTGGCTCTCCTGCCGGGCTAAAATTAACAATAAATACAAAATAAATAATAATAAATACAAAATAAACATAACAATAAATACAAAAATAAATAATAAACTGTTGACGAAATGAAACCAACATCTACTGATCATATAGTATATGATCAGTAGATGTTGATATACTTTAACACACACAATGTTAGGCACTTTGTAATAGGAACATGATTATATTTAAAATAATTATTACCATTGACTGTACAGTATTTGTTTTGTTATGCATCTAGTTCTGGTACGATGTGCATCTAAAAATGTAAACATAATAATAATATCATGTTAATAATAACTATGAACAGATAATATTTCTAAATGTAGGTCAATGCTAATAAGTGAGATAGTAACGTTATCCTGTCTGGGATCCGCCTCTGCCACAAGATTAACCTCACATAACGTACATTATATACAACAATATATAGATATGTAATGTGTTTACCTGTGAGATATCTTGAGATCTTGAGAACTGTTCCGACATTAAATGTTAAAGTTAAAACTTTGGAGAGCGCATTCAGGATCAACGGACCCGCAGCCACGCCTGTCTGTCAACACTCTTCTGCTTCTCAGTTTAAAAGCAGCGCGTGTTTTCTTCTTCTTCGTGGAGGGAGGACCGGAATACCGAGGCTGCGCTCCGCCGCCACCGCCCGGCGGGGGGCTGTAACTGCACGACTATTACTTTAATTAATTCATTTAGTGTCAACCTTATACAGTATATATGGTGTCAACTCGTTATTGCTATCACAACTATTGTGTTTGTACCTTTTTTTCTTCATAAATGTGTCTCTTGTATTGTGTAAGATATTATTCATATTAATATTATTATATATTAATAATAGATTATTCATGTCTATTAAATACAGTTGTTTTTTTATATGCATGATTCAGTGGAATTAATCAACCAAAACAACATGGGAGCATGTGAAACAATAATATGTGGAATTCTCTCTCGTTGTGTCAACTAGGAGACAGCCATAGGAGACAGTGAGTTAGAGTTAGTGGTGTCCTCTTTTAGGCAACTTGGCACATGATGTAGGCCTAGTATCATGATTAATCAGCCAAAGATGGCATCTGGGTTCTCAGTAACTAAGATGTGCAGGATATAATGAAGAAACCACCATGGAGACATGGTGACATCATGACGACACACAAGCATGCGCACACACACAGACACACACAGACACACAGAGTTAATAAGCAATCTGAGCATTAGAATGTAGGGTATGTACAGTATGTGTATATATGTGCATGTATTTCTTCATTCTTCCCAGTGTCGCAGGATCCATTAGAGCTGCTTGTCCCTTAATATGAGCTCTGTCTTTATCAATTATTCATCACCATTCATACATTTTCTCCTGTCACAAACCATTTAATTGCTCAAATTGCTTCATTATAAAAGATAGCTGGCTGCCACTGTGGTCTGACTGGACAGCTAATGCTATCACGAAGCATTGTTTGACATCAACAAAATGAGACACGGAAAGGATGTCATTAATTTTGCAAAACAGAGCAGACTGGAACAGACCAGTTCTTTTAGCCTAATGTATACTGCAGTAAGTGCATGTTCAGTGCAAAATTGTCCAAAATATGATTTGATTTGTCAATATTATAGACCCAGTTTGAATGTGTTTAAATACAGCACTTAATTCAGGTAATTTTTCTATCCATTTTCTATCTAAATCATTCATTGGTTTTGTTTCGATAGCCTTGTTTTGCAGTGTGCGAGTTACATTATGGGGGGGTAGGTTGAGCGGTTAGTTCCCCAATGTCCACAACCTCTTGAGACAGACACGGTGCCCCTTCTCCTTAATGACATGCATTTGAATTCCCTGCATCATTCAGGTGGGTGCTACACACTGGCAGTGAATGAGGTGTCATATCCCAACACTCATTATGTAAAGCGCTTTAAATTGGGTGTCTTGAAAAGCGGTATGCCTATACAAATGCAATTATTATTATTATGATTATTATTGTTACAAAAGCATCTGCAGATATTTATTTTCAAAGGGCTGAATGGTTCACCGACTAGCTGTGTCACCCATACCCCGAAACATAAGAGACACAAACTGTTTTGGAAGCCCCAATGCATTTTTATGGAGGTTCTAGAAGTATGCACATCGAAAATTGTGCTGACTATGGAGTGAAGAGTTTCCTCAGGTTGCATCTGCTGTAATGGATCCACAAGCAGCCTCCTGAGGGTTAGTTTGCAGACAGCACACACCTACTTAGCAGATGCATTGTGAAATTCCCATCTCCTGTACACATCCTGTGTGCCCCATTGAAAGTACAGCATACATAGGCTAGTTTACACAAAAGCAACAGCAGTGTGTTTTTAATATTATCTCCTCTATAGTGGTTGAGATCCATACCTCTATACATACATTTTCTCAGATGTTTAATTGCTATTGTTTGTTTCTTGTTTTCTTCGCCCGATTAGTTTAGCTTATTACACTTTCAAATGTTTTAACTTTACATTTTCACTAAGACCAGGACAAGCTCTTCACACGACAATTCAGCTGCAATGCATTAGAAGGATTCCCTCACATAAGGTGGAAATGCACTAATGGAAAGCTCACACTCACCTCATCATAAGCATAAATTGAACTGAGCAGTATAGATTAAGCCAATGCAAAGATAAAAGGTATGCTTGTGTGTTTATGAGCATGTTTGAGTGCTTAAACGTCTAATTAATTTGATTACACACAAGCCACCCAAGAGTGCTTCCTGGAAGAGGCATTTTCAAACTAACAATGCTTGACAGAAAAAACACTTTGTGTGAGATGCACAATATCCACCTCAATAGAATTATGAGTGAACTTTAGACTTGACACGGACGCCTCTATAAAATATAATTTATTAGTTTATGCTTGCTTTAATGGTGTATCACATTACTTAATGGAGGTACAGGAACATTCATCAACTATATTTTCTGAAGAAGAAAATGCATTATTTGGCATAATCTGGTACTGTTTATAAATTGTTGCTGTAAAATTATTGATAAACAACTTATAAACAGTATTGAAAAGGCCCTGTAGTTTTCACAAAAGTGTTTCAAAGAGTCAGGCAGTGCTGAAAGTCGGTGCTGATAGACAATGCATTTGTACTGTTAAGGATGCAGACTAAATAAAAAAACTTGCATTTGCTCAGTAAATCTTGTTTGAGTCTAGACTCAGAGCTTATTGGATAATTTACTAAATAACTTAAAACCCCAGCACCCTATTATCCTGTTCTTATGTGTAGCTTATTTTCTTTAATAAAAAAATCTAGAAATTAAATTAAATTAAATTAAATTAAATATTAAACTCTTAACCTGTTGTCTATCCACCCTGTAGGAGTAATTACTTTATGGAAGGCAAAGTGTAAAATGAGATAAAGGATTGTACTAGGCTGCAATCCAATTCCTGCTATTTGTTCCAACGTCATGCCTGATGGCACTGCATGCAAAGCAGTGTTATGAGACATTTTGAAGATATTGACTACCAACTCAGTTTTTAGCATCTTGCATCACAGTTTTCCGTTATTTCCCCTGAAAATGGCCACGTTTTTCTTCTGAGTCATGAAGTCATGAGTCATGAACATATTGTAAGGCAAGCAAACTATTCAACAAAATACATAGAAAAAATGGTAAACAATATATATACTGTATATATATATATATATATGTATATATATATTTCTATAATGTTTCAGGACTTTTTGAAGCCCATGGTGCAAATAGGAATAACAATAATCAGAATGATGGTTACTGCGATGGCAATCAGTGCCCCTAATTTGCAGGCCTTTGCCCGGCGAAGGTGGGCCTCCTTGCGCCTGAGTAAAGCATCGTAGCCAGGAGTGTAGGTGTCCTCCATCCAGAAGTCCATGTTGGTGGGGTTCATAGACTCCTGGCCCTATGGAGAAGACAAATACGTCAAACAGGGTGCCAAGTGAGACCTCAAGTATATTCATTGTACCAAATGCTAGACAGAAATGTTTAGAGATTCTGAGATTTACTGTTATTGTTTTCGATGTTGCTCAAGGATACATTCTTTTCTGTTAAAAAAAACTGTCCTAAAAGCCTTTCTTCCACTTTGTAAATTGGCAATATTTCAACATCAGAGATTATTCATATATTCATGTATTCATACTACATTAACAAAAACAGCTGATGCAAAAAGTGTTTGTTTTTTTCCTCAAAGCCCAGAAGTATTTCAGCCTTTTTATAGGTCAACCAAGAACAGATCATACCTGCATGTTTAAAGGGGAGATGGGGGATGCTCTGTCATGGAGCGTCCAGATTGGCCTTCCCCTGCCCTCAGACAACCTAGGCTCCATGACCTTCCCAGAGGACATCCCACCCATCAGACTGCTGTCCTTCTGCTTGAACAGGCCCGAGTTAAACACCTGCTCCACCAGGGTCTGGGGCTTCTGAGACAGCAGGTTGGTTGTGCTGTTGGACTGATCCACCTGAATAGTAGAAATAGTGAAGAACCAACATTACAGCTTTAAGAAGCCAGTGGTAAGACATGATTACTATATCATAACTACTAACAATTACTACTATTACTACTTTATTATTACCAATGAGCATTGTGTCTCTATCACAAACAACATTTAGGGTGTTAGGGTGGATACACACACATTTTTGTAGCTATCAAGAGGTATGTACTGTAATAATCTACAAATCTAAACTCAATTAAATTCATTAAAATGTAATATGGTATATTATGCACATACGTGCATAGACACAACACCCTCCCATCAACACAAACACCCACACACACATGATTAGTAATGGAATTTGAGTTAAAAAAAAAGAGGGAAAAAAAGGTAAATAGAGTTGATTTACCTGTCCACCTTTTTCATACAGAGCCTTGTGGTCTTTGCCTTTGGAGAACGAAACGGCCCATTCTCGCGCCGAGTGCGACACACTGGGCCGCTTGGTATCCGAAACGTTCTTCTCCTCAGCCTGGCCTCCTCTGGAGGCTCGTCCATCCTTCTTCCCCTCCTTGGCGCCCTTGGGACCCACACTCTGATGATCCTTGCCGCTATCCGCCGGCCCCCCGGGGTTCCACCGACTCCAGTCCAGGCTGCTGGTGGTGCTGGTCCCGGGGTACAGAAGCCCAGACACAGACAGAGGCTGGGGCTCTGAGGACTCGGAAGAACTGACATGGTGGCTGCCGAACGAGGAGGACGCGCCGACGCTGAGGGGCTCCAGCCATCGGCTCCCTGTGCCGCCGCGTCCGCCGCCCCCGGCGATGGGCTGCTGGATCTTCTCGTCGAGTCGCTGCAGGGCGGAGAGGACCTGGGAGATCTCGGACTTGACCTCGGCCAGGGACTCGAGCTGCCGCTCTATCTGGCTCATGCGCAGAAGCAGCTTGCAGACGCTGGCCTTGAGCCCATCATCGCTGCTCTCCAGGGAGTGAAAGAGTCTCTGGAGTTGACCCAGGCGACCCCTCCTCGCCTCCGGGGTGTCCTGGTTCACGGCCCCCCCCCCCATTCCGTCACTGGGGTGCAGAACTCCCGTCGAGCCGCACATGCTCATGTCGTCGAGGAAACGAAAGATGGCGCTGATGTCGTCATCCGCGAACTCCCCCGGGTCATCCAGCGAGGTCATGAAGGAGAGGCGGTCGGCGTGGACCAGGCTGCGGAGCCGCCTAGGGTCCGGAGGATCCGTCTGGGTTCCCTTAGCCCTGGCGGCATCGCCTCGATCTGCAATGGTGCTATGCCTAAACTCCCCTCCCAAAGATCCCCCGAGTTTGCTGATGGCTGGGGAAGATCGCCGTGGAAACGGAGCCAGTGACGACTCCATGCCCAACCCCATGACGCCCGGGCCGACCCGGTCATCTAAACTATGGCTCTTGTTGGTCCAGATGGACTTCTGGCTCCTGGGGGGTTGGAGGTGACGTGGGGACCACTCAGCCTTTGACCTTGGCCCAAAGTAGGTGGAGTCCTGCAGGTCATCCAGGCTCTCGTGTTTGACCATCGGGTCCGGCGGTAAATGCTGAACAGCCGTGGGCGATGGGTAAGGGTTGTGCAGATTCTCATTGCTAAGATTTTCAAAGGATTTCTGCACTTCGCCCGGGGTAGGAGACTCACTGTTAATAGTCACCTGGGGTATTAGAGGTGGCTGGTTGTGGAAATCCTTCTTGAAGATGTTTCTCTTCTGGCTGACAGTGGATTCCGGCTCATCTTCGAATACCTCTGGAGGGACAGATTCTCCGCTAGACTCGCTGTCAGTCTCCAGGGGCAGGTAGATGTTCTGCATGTCCTGGCTTGCAAATTGATCCCCCGCAAATATTGGGGTGTTGTGCGGCCAGCTGAAAGACACAGCCCTTGCTCTAGCCGGAGGATCGGACACGAGTGAGATGGGATCCGGAGGGAGGCTTCCTCGCTTGTGGGCTGAATAATTGGGTTTGGGGAAGAGTAAGTGCTGATCTACAGGCTTGCTGCCAATGTCAGAGTGGGAACGTGCTCTTTCCCTTCCAGTAACGCTCAGCAGATTGACTCCCAGCCCAGAGGGTCCCAGTGATTGGTCGATGGGGATAGCCGCCTCGCTCCTCATCATTTGGTTGCCATCATAAGCACCACTTGTCATCTGAATGAGATTGAAGATCGTAACGATATCGGCAGCCACACCTATCGGGGAAAGCCCCAGATTTCGGACTGCGACGCGGTCTCTGAAGAGCGTGGCGGGGAAACATGGGTCTCGGCTGGCCGCCGCAAACAGCAGGCCCCTGAGCTCCACGAGGTGCTCCAGGTCGAAGCGGGTGCTGACCATGCGACAGAGGTCCTGGAACGAGAGCCAGTGGCGCATGTTGGCCAGCTCTTCCAGGATCCCCAGCAACACCAACGGGTACTCCTGCTGGAGGTTCGCCATGACCGCTCACCTAGAGGTGTTGTTTGTGTCAGGGGGTGTCAAACTGAAAAGAAAGAGGACGGATCAGGGATAATAGGCTGTGGTATTAGAGTTAGTTATTGCCTTGTTCTGAGTAATGAGACTATAGGCTATATTAGGCATATTTATACAATTAGAAAACTATTAAAAACATTTAAAAGTGTAGGACTATTTATTTATGGGGGCTATAAAAACATTGGATGAAAAATAACAAAACAAAATAAAGAAATCACACTTTCTTTTATGCATTTGTGTTTGTTTTTACTGCAGATCACATGTAGGCTGCATCTGTCATAAAAGGAAGACATAATGAGCCCATAATAGGCGACGTGTGCTGAACTGAGACGGCGACCTGGTTTGAGCGCCTTAAAATAACTGAGCGTCTGCGCGTCACACTGCGCACCGCGGGGCGCACTTTACGCAGCGGTCCAATTTGATGCTTTCTGTGCAATAGTCCACCTAATAGGCCCTATTATAACTTTGATTGGCCAACAAGCGAATAATCATCAAACAGTTGACACAATTAAACAATCGCGTATTAATGAGTAGGCTATTTAAAACCGTGCACAAATTAATGAATAGGCGGCGTGTTTGGCTTTTCCACGGAGAAAAGCTTGCACGCCACGGTTTTATTTAAAATGACATTTAAGTTAAGTCGTGCAAAGGGGCTCCGAGCCTCGCTTTTACCCCACGGTGCAGGAGTGGACGTAGACTACATGGACTGGATGCATCGACTCACCCGCATCAATTGAAAGAGACTCGGAGGTCATCTGCAGAACTGTGCGCAGCCGTCGGGTCGACGCATTAATCCCCCAGATTGGTGTCGAACCAGATCACACTCCGCCAGGTAAATCCAGCCCCGATCATGTCGGCTTCCCTGGGTGGTCTACTTTGTTTGAAACGACACGGCGACTATAGCAGCACACCTCAGGCAGAGAGAGGAGAAAATTAGAAATCAGGTCATCTTCCCCACAAGTCCCTGCACTCCCCCTGGGGGACCTGAAGCCTCTCATCCAAACGGCTTCCCCTGCACATCATGCACACATGTCCCAACACTCAGGAGTCAGAAGGTGTATTGATGGATCAGACGAGACGTGTGCGTGGAAAGAGAGCCATCCAAGTGACTACGGGAGGGGAAGGGCTAAGGGCTACGGTCCAACAGCAGCAGCAGCATGTTTTCTCAAGATTGCCAGAGAACCAAATGGTTTAACCGTGATCAAGTGTTCTCTCACGAATTAAAGATTAAAGATGGATTGCCTGCTAATCAGGGCTCCTAAATACACTGCAGGCCTACTTGGCAGTTACCCATCAATTCTGAAGTGAACTTCTAAGTCCTGTTAAAAGTGTGTACACAGAGCAGTCAGTCAGTCCATCTAGGCTAGTCAGTATGACCCTACATTATCATCCATACAGGGCTGTACTTAAAACGCCATTAGGGATGAGGGGAGGGAGAGCGAGAGAGAGGCTTTCATCCCTGAGTAGTAGTGCTTTGCTACAATCAGACTAGACATCTCCTATTCACCTAGGAACTCATCCATCAGCCTCCTGTACTCAGGCTCCATGGGAATCGATAATGAGAAAGTTAATGATGACATAGGGGAAGTGTATTGTGCACTGTGATTGCGTCCCATCGCGTACTTCGACCCCACAGGTGTACTGGTGGTGTATACATGGCTGGAAAATGCATCCTTTATTTTTACGTATGCATTATTTACTTTGCGATATAGTCCCAAAAGGAACATTTACATTCAGGGCATTTAGCAGACGCTTTTATCCAAAGCAACATAGTAAGTATACTTGTCAGAAGAAAGTGGAACAACAACATCCCTGTCGGTACAGTAAGGATGTCCATAGAACAGGTTTTCAGAGATCTCAATAGAACAAGTTTTGCTAAGTGCTATTTAAGTGCCAAGACATACAAATATACGATGCCAAGTATGAATTAAGTGCCTAGATGAACATACGAAGTTAAGTGCTATTTAAGTGTAGGACAAACAAACATAAGTGCTTTTTTCTTTGTTTTTTTGTTTTTTTTGGGGGGTGGAGGGAGGTAGAGGGAGGCTATGCAGGGTCAAGGTGAGCTCTGAACAAGTGCGTCTTGAGCCTCTTGCGGAAGCTAGTAAGCGACTCTGCTGTCCTGACCGCGGCAGGGAGCTCATTGCATGGGGTTTGACCATCGCTTGGAGGTAGGTGGGGGCGGTTCCATTGACAGCCTTGTAGGCCAACATCATTGTCTACAATTTGATGTGAGCTGCTACAGAGAGCCAGTGGAGGTCACGGAAGGGGGGGGAGTCACATGGGAGAACTTTGGTAGGTTGAACACGAGACGTGCTGCGGCGTTCTGGATGCGCTGAAGTGGTTTGATAGTGGAGGCAGGAAGTCCAGCCAGCAGTGAGTTGCAGCAGTCGAGACGGGAGATGACGAGTGCCTGGACCAGGAGCTGTGCCGCTTCCCTCGTGAGAAAGGGCCGGGTCCTGTGGATGTTGTAGAGAGCAAATCTGCAGGATCAGGCTACTGCGGTGATGTTGGCAGAGCAACACAGTTGGTTGTCCAGGACCACGCCGAGGTTCCTTGCGGTCAGGGAAGAAGATACTGCAATGTCCTCAATAGTGACCAGCAGGTCCATGTGAGGGCAGTCTTTCCCCGGCACAAAGAGGAGCTCGGTCTTGCTTCAGGTGATGCACAGTCACTCATGTGCTGATGTCTGCTAGACATTCTGAGATGCGTGTTGCGACCTGGGTGTCAGAGGGGGGGGGGGAAGGAGAGGAATAATTGTGTGTCATCTGCATAACAGTGATAGGAGAAACGGTGTGATGTGATTACAGAGCCTAGGGTGAGAGAGAACAGAAGAGGTCCTAGAACTGAGCGTCGAGGGACACCAGTGTCGAGAAGACAAGGTTTTGACAAGGAACCATTCCATGTAACCTGGTATGTGCGTTTTGCCTTTGGATTTCCAGTAGTACATATAATACAGGAGCACAGCTCAGATTAAAAACAATAATGCCACAAAATGTTGGTTAAAGTTTCTGTATTTTCTATATTAGTATAAAAAAAAAGAAATGCAATTGACTATTTGATATACATATACAATACATCACTTTACAATATCGATTTTCAAAATCAAATGAGCAAAAATACATATCCCATTTGTGTAAAAACAGTTTTGTTAAAAAAACAAACAGGATGATGTCAGATGAGTTGAGATTCCCGCTCTCTGGTCTTCTTCTGTGGTGGTTTTGGAGCGGTTGCTACAACTGTTGGAGTCAGAGAGGGATTCAAGGCCGGATCCAACTCAGGATTCAGGGCCAGCAGATTCATGATGTCATGACTCTCAACACCTGTGGAGACGTTCCATGATCAACAACAACAATACATGGATTTAAATAGACAGGTAGAAAAACATTATACACTATGCATGATTGATTGATTGATTCTTTAACTCATTACTAATATACTATTTTCTAGTTTTTAAGTTAATCTTACATAACCCTGTGTCTGCCAAAGTTTTTTGCTACCACTATATGTCTGTCCATCCGGCACCTATTGCACACCTAACCACCCCAGGAAGGAGAGCTCTTCTCCTGCCCTCTAGAGGTCTTAGTGTTGGGGGGGTGGTGTATATTGCGGGCCTGTGAAGTCCATTGAAACCATAACTGTGATCAAGGGCTATACAAATAACAATGAGTCTTGATTAATCTAGATTTATTAGGCCTGTTATCTAGATCAATATGTGTCACTTAATCAAAAAAATAAATAAAAAGAGTCCTGACCTGGGTTCTCCTCCTGGATACCGGGGTCCGGACGGGCGTTTTGGAGAGACACCCGAGCCAGGGCAGCCACCTCGGTAATAAAGGCTTCCTCTGCTTCCTGATTATTCCAATAAACATTAAAACAAAGGATATCTGAAGTGCTTCTCCAAATAAGTACGAATATTATGAGTGAGGGAACATGGAAGTGCAGCACTTACCAGTAACTGTGCTTTGACCTTTTCCATGGCCTGGTCCTGGGAAACTCTTTGCTGCCTCAGAGTCTCAAACAGCACTTCCTGTCCGAGGTCGTAGTGCTCCAGCAGCTTCCGTTTGTGTTGTTCCACCCTTTTAGCCCCGAAACAAAAACATACAGAAAAAGGTCTGGTGAGACGTCCCGGTGGTTTGGAAACGGAATCGTATTTCAATTCCTATCGCCGGGGGGTCGGTGTACCTCTGTTGAAACTCTTTGGATGTCAGGTTCTTCTCCCAGTTGGCCAGCTCTCTCAGCAAGGCCTGGTGGAAGAGACGGCTGCTGTCTCGCCTCGCGGTCTCTTCTGCAGAGGGAATGTATAACAACCTACTCATGACACATGGAATATATCCTCTGGTACTTGGGTGCTTGTCACCCTAGCGCTGCACCCAGGGTTCAAAATGAACACCATCGATAGATTTGAACGTTTGGCAGGAAAAAAAAAATCTGGGTTACATATTAAAACAATTGCTTGGCCGATAGATTTTTCCACTCTGGCAGGTAAAAAGACAACAATCCTAAAAGTTAATCTTGGACCCTGGCTGGGACCACACATCCTTTCAACTAACCCTTCTTTGAATTCCCCCCTTCTCTCCTTTTTACATTTCTTTCATTTTTTTGGTTGACAGATTTTTTACCTCACCACTTCTGTAAAATGTATATGGAGCCACTTACACTTAACGAAAGTAACTTGGGGTTATTATTATGGACAGCATGGTGTGTAGTGTGTGTGTTGCTCCTTCCATCTCACCTCTGACTGACTGCCGTGCACTCGACTGCTCCTGCTGCAGTCTGGTGGTGATGTCCTCCATGTGAGAGTAGTAACTCTGAACGAGGGCACTGAGCGAGTCCTTGGTCAGGTACACGCTCTCAGAGGCAGCGTCTGCCAGGTGATGCTACAGCAGTCAGGAAGGGCATGCAGGGATAGAGATATTTGTGTCGAAGGAAAAATGCAAAGAGTCATTTAGCAGAAGCTTTGCATTATCCAAAGCAACAGACAGTGAATTTATCCAGATACACGTTACTAATGAGTAGCGTCTTGCTCGGGGGTGCCTCTGGGTAGACTACACACTATTGGGGTTCGAACCCGGAACCTTTGGGCTCAAGACTCAGCCCCGACCACTACACTATCCTGCCCTGCCCCCCCTTAAATTAACTCTAAAGTTTATGTAATTCATAAAAGCACCTAAAAAAACATGTTTAAAGCGCAAAGTACAGATACATATATAATATATTTAGTCATAAGTGCATCAGTACAGTCATTACGTGGAACAGATCAATTAAGGCACAGATCGAGATCCAAAAGGGTTTCCACTCAACTCTTTTGAAGTTGTGTGGAGGAAGCCCTTTTTGACTAGAAAGCATAAAACCCAAGAGTCCATGTACCTTCAGTCCATCATCGTGCTGCTGCGGGCGGGTCTGCGTGTCCTCCTCCATCCGTCTCCAGACCTCATGGCTGAGGCCGTTGCCCACCAGGAGCTGGGCATGGCTCTGGAGAAGCTCCGTGGCCGTCTCCAGCTCGGAGAGGAACTCCTGCTGGAAGCTGTGGCCCACCAGCTGGCTCTCGGCCCCCAGGTGTCTCTCCGCCAGGCTGGCCCCGCTGTCCTGCGCTGGCACGAAAACAAACATTCAGCCTCACGGCTCCCCCGGGACCGGGGACTAATTGCACTCCATTATTGAACAGGAAGAGCTGTAGGCTGAGCTGCGGTGTTTGTTGTTTTTTTCGACGCGGAAAACAGAAAGGGGTTTTGTCTGCATTTTCACAGCTAGCCGCCTCTCTGTCTGCATCTAACACGGGGGAAGATGTCACCGTGGAGATGCGCTTCAGATGATTCATGAGCTGATTGTTATGGCTCCCAGTAAAAACAAAGACAAAGACAAAGAACGGTGCCCACCTTGCGTTGATCTTGAGTAGCAGAGTTGTCATTTGTCTGGCTTTGGTGGTGGTCTTCTCGCAGGAGGTCCCTGAAGTCTGTTGTAGCCAGAGCCTTCAGCTTGGACAGCCTCATCTCCCTCAGCACATGCAGACAGAAGTGCCTGGACACAAAGTGTGTCTGCACCGCCACCAGGAGGCGCTCCTGTTTCTTCGCCATCAGCATCCCCACTGGTCTGGACAACAGTGTCTATTACTTATTATTATGCTATAAACACTGTTGTAATATTATAATAATTGTTTATAGAATAATATTATTCTATAAACACTCAAAAACATCCAATATAGAGATAATATGTCTGTTCTGGAGATAAAGGCATCATGTATCGTCAGAGATAATGCATGGGTGGAGGTTTGTTCATATCGACTTATCGTTAATTCAAACTGATGTTTGACCCCATTTTGAACTCACCTGTCCAGCATGTAGCTCTGCCTGACAACTGTGGTCTGGAGGATCTTCATCTGCTGCTCTGTCAGATGCCTGAGGCAAGCCAGCACCACGGCCATCTCCTCACACCAGAGCTGGAGCAACACAAGCACATATGAATGGGAGCATCGAGGCAGGATCGTGTTGCATTCATGTTGCTTCTTAAAGTGTGAGTGAACCCCCTGTTTCAGCTCAAATTCAAACACTGAGATTTAAAAAGATACGCTTTGGGCTAAGAGCTCTAGGAAGGATGGGGAACGTGTTATCCCTATGGTTACAACCCACGGCAACTTTGTGATACTTTTTTTTAAGCTAGTACCGTCGTGTATGAGCATTATGAGGAGCAATGTTGTATATGAAATGTGCTCCACACACCGTGGCGTTGTACTGTAAGTGTCCGAGAAGCTTAACCCTCTCTTGGATGCGGCCATCAACATCAACCACTGCCCAGACGGAGCTCCACACATCCACACACACCTCGCTGCCACCGGCCGAAGTTTGACGCCACAAAAAGAACGCAACTTGAGTTCGGGGCAGAGTGGAACGTTCACAAACTGGTTGGCAGAGACTGGCAAAAACATAGGATTTTACACCCGTTTTCTCTAAATGACGGTCTTATTTTAGTAAGAGTGACAGAAATCATAAAAGACATTACCATGTTTAAAAAAATAAAATAAAAATGTTGGGTTCACTGGCACTTTAAAAACATGCTCACTAACACTGAAGTATGATGAAATACATTTTCATGAATTCAAAATCACACTCGAAACACTCTTGCTTTGTAGTGTATGGATATTTAAGGTATGGTATGAGACTAAAACCACATTTCCCTTCCATATGATTATTTACGGTCCAATATCTGTCTAAAACATCATTGATTAGACTATAAAACTGGATATTGCAATAAGTCAGTATTTTAATTGTATGCTGATTAAAAACCACTTAAAAGACCATAAACTCTAATAATAATGGATTATTACCCGGCCCTAAACTGAACCATTAAGGCTGTAGGTCTTCATGAGCTCTGATTTTATTGAAACGGAAAACACATTTAAACATGTACAGCTGTCCCCCCCATGCAACTACCTGTCTGTCCTGGTCCATCTGAACCCTCATGTCCTCCAGTTGCGTCTTGGTCTCCGCCTCCGCCTGCTGCCGCCGTGCGTCCAGCTTCTCCTCGAGGTCCAACCACAGCTTGCTGCAGCGCTCCGCAGGGAGCTGTGACCTGGGAGGAAGAGTGCCGAGGAAGACCTTCTTGGCCACCTCTCCAACTCTCCTGGACCATGAAGAGTGAAGCTTCTAAAGAAATAAAAATGAATAGCAAATTAACATAAAGATATTTATATAATAAAAAATAATGTTAAACACACACACACACACACACACGCCCCTACCCTCCACAGATCACAGAGGGCTTCGACCACTCTGTCATCCTGTTGCATCTCCAGGCTGCTGTTCTGCTGCCTGTGTTTGGCCAGCAACTCCTGGTACACCTGACAGGGTTGTCAAGATTGACACATTATCCAACAAATCCCTGGGGAAATGAAGGCATGATCCTAAAAGCAACTAGATAGACATATGTGGACTGGAGTGTGTGTGGTTGGTGCCAGCCTCATCTGGCCCGAGTCTGTGGTACATTCAGTAATCAAGGCCCACGGGTTAAACCAGCCATCACCACACACACTCAGGAGGAGCGCTGACATGTCAGCAGGATAGTCTCCTGGGCAGGTAGACACCGCTAGACACAAGGGACTCATACCGGTGATTGCATCTTTAGTTCACCGTGTCACATCGCTAATTCAGAGTGTGAATATCGGTTGAATATCCACCATCTTTCTAACTTGTGCAGTTTGAACGTAACTAAATGACGTTCAAACTGCATAAGCTGCTATTGAGATGTGCAATGTCTTTAATACACCACCACAGCAGCTTTCACTTTCACTTTTTATGTCGGGACGTTCCTGGCGGGCGGTCATTATTGTAAAAGTTGGGGAACGCGTGGGGGACCCTACCCGGGCCAGCGACTAAACGTTGGTGAACGAACCTATTTTATACAGCCTTTCAACAACAATGCATGACTGTAACAGTGAATGCATGACTGTGCAACGGCAAGGGCTTTTTATTACTTAAATAGTACCAAAAAAAGAAAGAAAATCAATATGTGGCGGTCACTACTGATATTGTGGTGTGCCGCCACAAATAAATCAATGTATGGGAAACACTGTACTTGGAGAGATACAGCTTTCTGCATCCGCTCTTCCTGTCTGTTTAATTCAATTTTTGAAGTGCTCAGTGTTTGCTCAGCCACGGAGCATGTGATTGGCTCTTTTGAATATGCATATCACCTGATGCGAGCGCAAATTAGCACAGCAGGGGACATGTGATGAATGCTGTTTTGTGAGGCAGAAAAAAGATCACAAGATTGTGCTTTGTTAGATTTCAAATGAGAAGCTGTCAAACTGTCAAAGACGGGATCAAAGAAGACTCACCTGACCGCTTGCTGGTTAGTCCATAGTCCACGCTGCATGGTATTAGCAATGTTAGCAAGACTAGCAAAGCCGAGGGTAATCCTACATCCATAACATCGCTTGTCAGTATGAAGTCACGGTTCTGACCTTGATGAAGTGATGTAGGTCACCGTGGGCCTGTGCCGAATCCAGCACGCGGCTCCTCTCCCGGGCCTGGCTGCTCTGGAGCTTCTGCCTCTTGCACTCGCTCTTCCTCCACTTGTCACTCGCCAGCTCCTTGGCCTTCCTCATGCTCTCTGGAACACAACATGGCGTTTCATACATCACGCATCCCACACTCAATGCCATCCTCTGTAGCGTGAACAATCTAGGTCAAGCTGGCTTCCTGTCTGGCAGGTGTAAACATGTTTCACCTTAACCTGCTTGTTTTTTCATTTGAAGTGCGAGTCGACACTTTATTTGCTACGTCAATTGTGTTAACTTAATCCACAAAATGGAATTGTAAAAAAAAATCAATTCAATTAAAAAAGGTTGTTGAGCAAACTGAATGAACTACAGACAATAGCAGCAACAGCGGTCATGGTATTGGTCACACCGTGTACAAATGATCGCCGTTCGAATGTTAAAATAAAAACTTTTCTCAATCTGCTTGCGATAACGGGTACCATGTTCAGTGAAATGGTGCACTGACCTTAATTAAGGAGGAAACAAGGTTCCTGGAAAAAGACCTATTTTCAGAGAGCATCTCGAAATGTGAAAAGTAGGACACATGGGAAAGTTCCATCAGTTTCGGGACGAGAGTCACTCACGTGCCGGCTTGGAAGCCCAATTGATGACGCCATATTTGTTTGTACATAAAGCGATCTTCGTCCGTTAACCCTTTCAATGCACAAACACAGTCAGCCTCTACGACACCGTCGCTCCTACCCTCGGCGCACTGTTCAAGGCACTCCGTCAGGCCGCACTGCATCTCCGACAGCGTCTTGTCCATCAGGTCAAAGGTCAGGGTGTCCTCTCCGGTGAGCTGCTCCAGCGTTGTTACAACCAGGGCCTGCCTCAGAGACACTTCCTGTTTGAGTAAGGCGGGTTTGGACTGAAAAAGACCCATCAGCTCCTCCCACCACAGAAGCCTCTGCTGGATGCTCTATCAAGAAGAATCAATACAACACAAGCATTTCTAAAATGTATGCCTGCAACATTGGTATATCAATAATTACTATTCATTAATAATAGAGGCTGTTGTGGGTTAAACAATTAATCATAATATAATTAATAATATTTATTTTCCAAACATCAAGCATTTAATATAAGGATGCATAAGTAATTGATCATTCTGAACCCTACTCATACAATTGTCTATATAGTTTATTTCTTATTTGAAGCAAATGTGTATTCTTAAAAAAAATGACATAACCATGATGGTCATTATAAATTGTGTTATTGCACTTGCAAATAGAGCTGGGGGCAAAGTGCGAGAATGAAATATTGCAATGATTATAGAGAACTTTACACAGTGTGGACGCACATCATGTGAGCATCCGCGCTCATCCTCTCACCGTAAGGCCTGCCTCCTGCACAGCCGACCAGTGGTTCTCCAGCAGCACCAGCGTGTGGACGAGAGAGCGGATGATGCCCTGGGCCTCCTGCGTCGGCACAACGCTATCCCTACTCAACAGATGCTGGCACAAGTGCTCCACCTGCTGGCCGAATCCTTCCGTCTGTGGACGAGAGGGAAGTGGATGTCATAGGTCACAGCCTTTCTCAAACTTTTTTAAGACGGGTCCCAGTAGCGCTTGACCCCTCATCCTCTGGGGTCCATCGAGACCTCCATAAATAAGCCGGTATATACAGAACTTTAATTGACAAATTAACATTAATGTCAAGATAAAGTGGGTGTGCGTTTTCAATCAGTAGTTGGTTCGATCCGTTTTCAGAGTGACGCGACGTGTGATTTTCGAATTCCATGTTCTATTTTGTGCACATATCAAAATGTGAAGCACAGGTTTAACCGGTCAATACTTTAATGTAACCATTACTGGTCCGGCCCAAGGTTTGAGAAACGCTGTCATAGGTTATAGCGCTAATACACCCCTATTGTGGCGAGACACCCAGGTGTAGATTTCTCCCATGGGTTACCATTTGAAGCCCATGCTCCAGAAGGTCTTTATGAGTCCTCTCTATCTCCTCCAGAGTACAGGGAGAGTCCGGTTCAGCGTTCTTTTCAGAGGCCATCTTGCGAGTCAACCACCGTTTCCTCAGTGTATCCACTTCCTGACGTCATAAACACAGAGAACGAATACAGTTACAAAAAAACACCATCACACAGGTATATTCATATCAGGCCAGGATTATAGACAGGTTTTTCTGACCATACTCTTTCTCCATGCGTCAGTATCATGCACAAAAGTATCAAGTATACATTTAAATTCAAGTTTTGAAGAATAATATTTATGGTGCACACTATTTATTTATTTATTTAATAATATGTCTACCTTTTCTTGCATTACAATAATGTTCTTGAAGAAGTCCGCCTCATTTTTATCCTTTGGAAACCGCTGACTGAATATTATTTTCACCATTCGGAGAAAGATCTACAAGAAGAAGCATAACGAGAATAGACCATGATGAAACAACGACTAAAAACATTTAACTGAAAGAAACAGCACTTTACATCAGTGTCTTTACAGAACACTGTGCTGGCATTTCCACCTGGAGTTTCTCTTCCTGGAGGGCACAGCACTGTTGTTGCACATCCTGGAGCGCCAGACAGTACAGACCAATCCGTCCTTCAAACCTGGGGAGACGGCACACAACAAGACGGCTCTTATAATATTGGTGTAGAGTGTGTGTGGTTGGTGTCTGGTTTGGACTGATTGGACTCTGGGGCTGAGTGAGGCTGCACACCTGTGGTGCATCTAGTAATCAAGCCCACAGGTTAAACCAGCCATCACCACACACACACTCAGGACAGAGCCCTGACATGGCAGCGCTTACCATCTGCTCTGCAAACAATTAATTGTGCATCTTTACAAAAAAATCTTTACTTCAACATCACCCTGTGTCCTGTCCTGATGGAGAATCCCTGAATGAGCCACTTTTGAGTGGCTGGTAGCCAGGACTTTGCTACAATTGGCCACACCAAATGTAATAGTCGATTAATCTATTAATCGACAAAATGCACAACACAATCACTCATTATTAATGATTATAAATTACAATCAAATAATTTCCTGTTCATCGATTGAGTCAACTAAGCGATTCATGCCCAGCCAGGACATGCATAGTAAAGAGAGGGCTTAACAGCATCATTAGTGGCACGAGAGATCCAGAGCACCGCCGGTAGCATCGCGAGAGACTAATACCCAGTTTGAGTGAGTGTGTGCGGGTAGTGAGGGGCCCTGGAGAAGCTCTGGTTCTGGAGGCTCCTGGGGACCAGGGAGGAGGAGATGAACTGGCTGCTGTCGTCGTTGTCCTGCTCCTGGCTCAGGGAGTCTCCGGTGGAGGACGAGGACGAGTCCTCGTTGGAGCCGGCCGGAAGCTTGGAGCGCTCATGTACCGAGGGGTTGGACGCTCCATCCGCTAACGGCTGACAGCGTCAAGGAAAAATATGAAGTTAGGTTTTATATATATGAAGTTAGCTTTTTTTGGTGTGTGGGCAAGATTTTCATTGCCCACTGGTGTCTTAGGACATATAACTCAAGGTGTTACACATGTATACTGAAGCAAAAACAGTATATAACATTTTACTAAAACCTACTAGTTCTACTAAAACCCCGTCTTAATCTGATCATTCACATGGTGAATGCTGGGAAACACCAAAGCTGTTTGTGCTACAGGGCATTTTCTCGAGTAAGTAAATATTTCCGTCACCGACGATAACACCTTTAGTGTAGGCCTAT
Organism: Melanonus zugmayeri; assembly: GCA_900302345.1. Taxonomy (NCBI): domain Eukaryota; kingdom Metazoa; phylum Chordata; class Actinopteri; order Gadiformes; family Melanonidae; genus Melanonus; species Melanonus zugmayeri. The sequence goes on along the minus strand of OMKN01043369.1, from coordinate 690 downwards.
GTGCAGTGAGCATGTGTTTGTGTGTGTCCGGGGTGGTCTTACCCTGTATTTCTGGTTGATGGGGTAAACCACCTTGGCTCGAGATGCGAACGCAGCCACATCACTGTTCAACGGTGGCAACTTTTTTTCCTGGACAATGTGTGAATACAGTAGAGTAAAGGTTTAGTTTGGGATCTCATTCACATCAAACATGACCATATGAATTGTATGTTTTGATGACATGCTCTGTAATTAATCGTTGAATACTGATGGTGTGGCGTCGTCCTAAAAGCATTACATTTGCAGCAGAGGGACTTGTCACATCCTTTCTGTTGTTGCTGAAGCAGTCACTTTGATTGTTGTCCATGTTTTCTTCAACTGGCTCAAGTAATCTTCTGGCTTTGTTGCCCTGTTGGGAATGGAGAAAAGGTGTAAGTTTCAGTTGTGGTCAAAATAAGTCTTAAGTAATAAGTTAGTTAATAAGTTAATACGTTTTGTGTGTGTGTGTGTGTGTGTGTCTCTCAGAGATCCAAAAGCTGACCATCAGAACTGGTGTGTGTGTGTGTGTGTGTCTCAGAGATGCAAAACCCGGCAGGCCTGGACTGGCCATATGGCCCGGTGGGCCGACGCACCTTGGGGCCGATATAATGAAGTACAAACAAAACAAAAACAAAAGCAAACAAACAAAATAATAATTAGATTTAATTAGAT
>OMKN01043366.1:5431-15886 GCA_900302345.1 Melanonus zugmayeri | reverse complement strand
ACAGAGACATCATGTAACACAATGACAACACAACACAGAGACAACACGTAACACAGAGACAACACGTAACACAGAGACATCATGTAACACAATGACAACACAACACAGAGACAACACAACACAGAGACAACACGTAACACAGAGACAACACGTAACACAGAGACATCATGTAACACAATGACAACACGTAACAGAGACATCATGTAACACAATGACAACACGTAACAGAGACATCATGTAACACAATGACAACACGTAACACAATGACAACACGTAACACAATGACAACACGTAACACAGAGACATCATGTAACACAATGACAACACGTAACAGAGACATCATGTAACACAGAGACATCATGTAACACAGAGACATCATGTAACAATGATGAGATTAATGTTCTGACGGAGCTCGGTTCCCAAACTAAAAGACAACCCCTTCCACCTGGGCCCACTTGGTGAACACGTACTGATAGAAAGTAGAATGATATCGCAGGTGTGAAGAGTTGTGTCCTAGTTAGTGAACACACAACATCCCAGCAGACTGAACACAACAACAGTCACAGGAGAAGAAGTCTCACAAGAAGACACAAACACACCTCATGACATGTCGCTTTGTCTCTAAACTAAACCAGAAAACACATCGCAACGCATCGATACGAGTACACGTCGACGTGTGTGTGATGTTTGTTGTCATCCCACCCAAGACAAACATAACTACAGCAGTTAGCACCGTGCTAACGTAGCATCTCGGCTAGCACGTAGCTGACTGTGAGCATTAGCCCAGCTAGGCTATGCTAACAGCTACCGTACAAATGTGGAACATTAGAATGGAAATTAAAATATCATTAAAACGTCCAGTGTGTCGTTCTGCTTAACCGTGCTCTACATGACCCAGTATAATATATATTATATATATGTGTATATATATATTTATAATAACGTATACATCCCCTCACCTCTCGTCTTCTTTAGGCCCGAACCATCCTAGCTGTGGGAGCTGTTCTCTTTGTCTTTCAGTCCACTCACACACACGTCAGGAGTCTACAACACCGAGCAGCTAATAAAACATTAAAATCAAAAGGACGTTCGCCGCCCTCCCCTTCCGAACGCAGGTCTAAAATCAAGCGACGGACCAACTCTACTCATTTTGTCGTCCCCGGTTTAATTGTTCCACCCTCGGCGGGGCTAGGTGAGCTGCTAGCGGAGTTAGCAGCAGGTAGAGCAGCTGGGATCACCGCTCCTCCGCCGCGTCTCTACCGCGTCTCTACCGCGTCACGTGACCGGGCCCTCGGGTCACACAACACACCGCTCCTTTGCCGCGTCTCCACCGCGTCACGTGACCGGAGCCCTCGGGTCATACCACACGCCGACCGGTCCGTTTGAACTGTAATGACACTTATCGCTCAACTCAGCGACGTGATCGTGCGCGCTATTCACGTAGACATCAAGGTCATAATGTGATCAGTGTTATAACTACATGTGGATAATAGGTAGGCTACGCACGCAGTCTGTCATCATGACAAGTACCAGTTTGTAGAATGAGTGCGCCTACTACTGGATTATTGGATGCATTAAAAAGTGCATTTAAATAAAAAGTCTGGATTACGTGTCTTAATAGTTAACATTTTGGTTGTTTTGTTTACGCAATGCTTTGATAGAAACAAGAAAGTTTGTCAAGTTTTTATTTTATTATTATCAAGTTATAGCTAATGGAATCAACCTGGGAAGTTTTGGCTTTAAATGCATTATTTGTAATATTTTAGTTGCTGAAGTAGAATCATGACACCGTCTAGTTCGCATTTGTACCGCTGCACAGTCTTTATAGAAATGTAGAGTTAAAAGTAGTAGCTATATCAAATGTAGTTTATGCTCTTTGGTCAACAAAAATAAGATCCAACAAAATAATCTAATGATCCTTGAAAATGCAATTAAATAGGATGGCAATATGCTTCCAATTTGAAACAAGTTCAGCGTGACAAATTCTTACATGCCCTTTTTATTAAAAAACATCTGGTTTTCAAAGCCTATTGGGTCTGCGAATGCAATGTTTCAGACCATCTGCTGCAGAGTGTATGTAGGACTAAAAAATATTTACAATAGGCCTAATAAACATGGGAAAATACACCAACTTCTATGTTATTTAAAATTGACATTGAAGGTTGTTCAGAGGTTACAGCACAAGTGTCTACTTAATAAGCCAAATATATGAAAAAAAAAGGTATTTGTCCATCTCAAAAACACTAAACTCCTCTTCAACCTGTAAGACATACAATCTTACAACAGTATTTGCTTCTCTAATCCATCAACAATGGAAAATAATAAAAGAACGAATAAAAACTTCAACAAAAAAAAGTAAACATGTTTTTCGCTATTTCTTCTTTTTCTTCTTCTTGGGTGGCCCTTGATCTGAGTGACTGCTACTTCCCGAGTCTGAGCTGTCTGAAGAAGAGGAGGAAGAGGAGGATGAAGAACTGTCACTGTCACTGCTGCTGCTGCTCTCGTCTGAGGAGGAGCTGTCAGAATCACTGCTGTCGGATGACTCGTCGTCGTCGTCATCGGAGCTGTCAGAGTCACTGCTGCTGTCACTGGAGTCCCTAGACCTGGGAACATACGCCAAGAACACCTGCCCGTGAGCGTCATGTAAACTATGGTGAGGAAAGTAAGTGTGTGTGTTTAAGTTAGTTCACACAAGTTAGATGTGGGAACGCCGAAGATCAGTGACTGCAGGTTTGATCTTGTTTCAGCCATTGTTTTACCCTCTCATTAAAAACCTTGAGAACCGTTTGTGTTTTTATTTATTTTTATTCCAGAAATGGGTGCCTTTTACTGAAAAGGATGTCTGACCAAAAGTGGTTTTGCATTGAGCCACACTGCAGTTGCCATTTACCACTCACCTGCTGACTCTACTGGTTTGTTTTGTCACAAATGGACACCGTCCAGTTGGGGCAAGTTTGTTCACACATTCACACATTTAAAAATCAGTTGCACTTAAACCATCTGTGTCACCTACTTCTTTTTTGCTTTCTTTTCCAATGGACCTTCTTTTCCCAGTCTGAAAATGAACAATACAACAAACAAAAGTTAAGTTTGACTTCAGATAATACGAGTAAAGCAGGGAACACGCTAGAAGAATTTGACAATCCTAACCGACTATATAAAGACTGGGCATCACACATTTAATTATTTATTTTCACATATTAAAGTCGTGGACAAGCACACTCGATACAAACGTTGTCTTTAACAAGCCCAAACTACAGGATCGCATTCAGAGCAGTCCCGATTTCATATTTTGTCGTATATATCAAACATGTTCGATATTTATGACTGGAACTGGGACAGCTCCGACTGGCCACAAGTTCGATCGGGAGGCTGCAGATTTGAATCCTAAACCCCTGCACACTACAAGACGTGTGCCGATCGTCCAGAATGACCCGTCCTATTTTGGGCAGACTAGTGCAGGCTCAGCTTTAAGCACACAGTGGGAGGTACAAGGAAACCACTTGGACACTAATCAATTACAGTTCAGAATTGTAAAGTAGCATACTATGATTTGGGAAAAATAGCATATCAAACAACATGTCACAACTTTTTACTTCCAAGTTTTCCAGATGCCTCACCCAGGGGGAATGTTTTGCTTATTCTCATTTTCCTTCAGCTTCTTTTTCATCTCAGCTGTTCTTGAAGGTCTGTGAAGATACTTGCGTTTTCCTGTGCATTCATAAGTCCAGTGTCCAAATTCCAAACACTTCTGGCACCGCACATTTTGTTTGTTTGCCTCTCTGCGTTTTAAAATGTTGATGAAAAAAAACAATTCACATACATGCACACCGTTAATGTATCCGTTTGCATCAACAATGGCCACAAACAGCACTGGGGGGGGGATGTGAGAACTTGTTACTAAAATTGTGGGAAATGTGCACGAAATGACGACGTGTTAATGTTTTCGTCGTAGAATAAGGCTGGTTGTGATCTACCAATATATTACAATATGTGTATATGGTGTGGATTAGGACATCGTTTAAACACTCCCTTAAAACATTAGTCAACATTTAGATTTGCCTGTGCTATAATGATTTTAATTGTGTGCTTTGTTGCAGAGAATAAAAATAGTTCTGGACGAGCAAACCGTTAGAAACGTCGATGTAAGTTATATTTAAAAAAGAATCACTTCAGAATAACCCTAACAATAATCACACTAGTATACACATTACTAAAGACTAGGATCACATCTGATCACAACCAATTCAAATGATTAGGTTTAACAAAAAGAATCCATTTTACTTACGCTTGTCTTCGGGCAATAATTCTATGCATGGGAGTCGCCATGTTCGACTCTTCTTCTTCGTGAACAAAAGACCTGCTCTCTACTTCCGGTGGTTTGTGTAAATAATCTGTGGCGCCCCCTGGTGGAACGGAAGGTGTATTTAACCCTCCTGTTCTCTTCATCTATCTTATCTTCTGGGACCCCAGCAATTTTAACTTCCAGAAAATGATTATTAAAATTGTTACCCAAGTTTATGTGTCAGGTACACACACACACACACACACACACATACCACACACAAGCACATACACAAGCACATACACCCTTATAGATCCAGAATACCTATTACACAACTATGGAAAAATGCAAATCACCATAAAATCTCACTGATTTACCTAAAATTGGAAAGGAAGATATTTCCATTTTTGGGATGTAACATGTCTGCTGGCTGTTGAGAGACAATGGGAGGGTCAACACTAGGGGTCTCATTCTCATCAGAGGGGGCCTCATAATCAGGGTCCTCCTCAACATTCTCCTCTGTCTCAGAGAGGTCATTTTCAATTGAGAGAGAGCATAAAGAGAGAGCACTGGTTTAGAAGGTTGCTGTGCAAGCTTTTATATGTTTGCTCCTCCACTATGTTGTGTGAACTATCAGTGGTTCTCACACTACTAGAGGTATAGTTATGTTAGGGCCCTAAAGCAGAGGGATGTTTTTTGAAGATTATAAAATTGCATGTTATAGTGACCTCAATATCATCCAAAACAACCAGGGGTTGTTCTTTGGGGTCAAATTGACCCCAAAGAACACCAATGCGTACAAAAAAACATATCATGTTAATTTTATGTTTACCCAGTTGTCCCTGTTAAATTAAGAAAAGTCATTAAATATGAGGCAAATCAAATTATGTCACTCATTTATTTAGAGACGTTAAACATTGAACGGGGTCAAATTGACCCCAAAGATAATAGGTTTCAAATGTGTGGCTCACGATGATTCACCACTCAGTCTGTAAGTGGAAAGCTCCAGAGTTCTCTAGAACAGTGTAGTCTCGCGATCCTACACTGTTCTAGTGTCTAAAACAGTGTAGTCTCGCGAGACTACACCGGGAGCCTGCGTGAGTTTATGAACGCCACCATGCTGCTCTCCGCCCTGCCAGACCTCCTCTATACCGGCGACCGGTCCGCGGATTATGAATAGAGGTGGTCCGACCTCTTTGAACACAGGTCTATAAACAACCTCTTAGGCGTCTTCGTTATCTTCCGGAGGAGTCAAACACATCATAATACGGTAGATCTGGTAGTGAAAGATGTCTGTGGTGGGGTTTGATCTGGGTTTCCAGAACTGTTATGTGGCTGTCGCCCGAGCCGGTGGGATCGAGACAGTCGCTAACGAGTACAGCGACCGATGCACACCGTAAGTAAATCATATCATTACTGGCTCCTATTTAAACAAACCAATACAGCAAGAAACATTTCTGGAATGATTGAACACCGGGCGTTAGTGCACACAGATCAACTGATGTTAGCTAGTGTCCGATTATTTCTACAGCTATGTTAATATCAATGGTAAAACAAGTTACCCGTGTTCTACACGTTATTTACGTATAGGCCAGTGCTATCTTTTAATTTAATTTCTACACTAAATTAGAGCCAGTTTTACTTGTTGGCTAAGCTCCCCTTTACTGTACGACAGTAGGAGCGGCTCGCATGGTGGACCTGGACCTGCCAGGCGGGCGGGGTTTGCCAGGCGTGACTAGTTTCAACATCGAGGATACGCGCTCCGTTCCACCGGCACGGGCCGCGTCACTACTCGCTCGCCCTACGTTGTGGGGCGTGGCCTATGACGACACCAGGCGATCACTAGTTGGAATATTCTAGCAATATTGCAATGCGTAAACTACAGGGTAAACTAGCGAGGCGGTGCCTACTTTGAATTGACTGGACGGTGACAATATTGTTTCATTCGTTTCATGTCGCATGTCAGACTTGGTGGTCTAATATCAACTGTCTCTGACTGAAGAGCACCCCATTAGCAATGGACTTTATTGGGGCCTTGACATCTTAGTTGATCTAACGGCACCCTATATCCAGAGCCTCTCTTGTGCATCCTGTGTTAAAGTTTCTACCTCTGCTTGATGCCTTGGTAGTGGTGTGCCACTCGTATGTGGGTCAGTGTGAAACTCTTTGGGATAAAAGGAATGAATGAATGAATAAAAATGTAAAGGGGTGAATTATTATTGTATTATTTCCGTGACATCAACTGCACACACCGATTTAGATTACTATTATTCAAATATAGAATGTGATAAAACCAAGAGGTGCTTCACAGGTGCTTATACTATTGTGGTTTTCAGTTCGGCATTGTATAGCAGAGTGAACCAAAGGTCTGCCTGGTGGGTCATGTCAAGGCAGACGTGAAAAAAACATCGTATTTCAAAATCCCTCTGTATATTACTCTCTGACACAATTTTGTTTGTGTTTGATTAGAATCATATCAGTATGGTTCCTTGTAGGGCACCAAAATGGCGTTGCAAATGTTAAGGTCTAGAAGATCTTAAATACTTTTTGATCTCTTAGGTCATTTGTGTCATTTGGACCGAAGAATCGATCCATCGGAGCAGCAGCCAAAAGCCAGGTAAAACCCGGTCACCACATCTCCTTATGGCATTCTGAGTGGCATTCTTCAGGAGCAAAAGATCTGCAAGTGTTGTTCGATTTTACATGTGTTCCTCCCTCCAGGTGGTGACCAACTGTAAGAACACAGTGCAGGGCTTCAAGTGTTTCCATGGCAGGGCCATCTCTGACCCCTACGTGCAGTCAGCCAAGTCCAGCCTGGTCTACGACCTGGCGGAGATGCCCTCTGGATCCACTGGTATTAAGGTGGGATTGATTTGGTTTGGTTTAAGTAATTTATCAGTCCCAATCCCAAGGACCACTAACTGAACAAAGGATGTGCAATTTCCTGCAAAAATCCTAATTGATAATCCCCTAAAGGGCCCCTATTTTAGCACCGGGTATTATGTTGATGAGCCGTTACAAGCCATTTCAGAATCCATTCAGATATCTGATGGACAGATAACCTCCACCCTGCTAGTTGATACAGTCCAACAATCAACTCCTTTCAGCCGGTGGACCCTCCCACAATGTGATGTCACAAATGGATAGATTTTTAAATGGATTGTGATGGCTCATCAACACAACACCTGGTAAAATAGGTTAACAAGTGAATAATAAACACAGGAATAAGTAACAATTGAGAAGATTATGTGTTGCAATCTCAATCTCTTGAAGGGATTTTGGAATAAATGTAAATAATATGATAGAAATAGAATCAATATTAGATGATATATATAAATATATCAATTAATAATTTACATTAAATGATATTAATTATATGATATACTACAACATTTAAACATTGCCCACATTCAACATATGGCCATAAGAGTCAATTGAGCATCACAAAATTAAATTGTATGCATTACGTTGGGAATTGCATTAATGACACATAATTGCAACCATATCTTTTAAAAATATGTTCAGCTGTTTGGGCTCTTGTCGATGTTTATTAGGTGAGAGTGATGATTTATTTATAGATATTGAAACATCAGATTGGCCCTTCTTTGTTTCACCTCCGTTTAAGCATCACTACATTGTTCGGTATAAAATATAAAAAGCATGCTTTGATGACGAGTCCTGAACATTTAAAAAATCTGTTTCCTATGAGAGAAGTTCACTGAAAAACCCATGAATAATTCCATGTTCATTCATGTTCATCACACACATCCCTAGTTCTAGCCAAATAAAGCATTCAGAAATGGGTGCCTTCACTGTGTGTGTGTGTGTAAGCAATTTGTTGATGTGTGGCCAACTCCAGGTGATGTACATGGAGGAGGAGAAGGTCTTCAGCATCGAGCAGGTCAGCGCCATGCTTTTGACCAAGCTGAAGGAGACGGCAGAGAACGCGCTGAAGAAGCCTGTGGCCGACTGTGTCATCTCTGTAAGCATTCTTCACAGACACCTGACCCCAATCACTGTCCTTACCTGTACACACCCGCCACCTCTTGGCCAATCACCTTGCTGGCCTGGAGTGATACTCTCTTAAGTTATCAACAACAGCATTATTGTGTTAATATATGTAATTACAATGTTTTAATCTTGAAGATTTGCATTTGTTGGTCATCAAGCACTAGTTGAATCTGAAGAACATTATAAAAGTAGTTTCCAAGGGACCCGTCATGCAAGTGGCACACCGTCCATAATACACATGGATGGAGACCAAACCAAACGCCATATTTTGTTTGTGATTCTTGCAGCGATTAATTTTTAACTAGAGCTGCGCGTGCTTCTGCAGTTCAGACATAATATATTAACATCTATGATGCCAATAGCTAAACTTAGCTTGTTCTTTTTGATGACCACTTTTGTTTTGGCATTCTCAGTAACTAGCGCAGTAATATTGTCCAGGCACACTGCGATGTGGCAATCTCAAGCAAACAAAGAGACACTTTGCACATTTTGTTCTTTCATTTATTATCTACTTTTCCAGACACAGTGTAAGCTGTTCACGTATCGCCTTACACCGCTTTGAAGCCCAAAGCGGGATATGGACTTGAAAGCAGCCCCGGGTGTGATGTGTTTTAAATGTTGTGTCGTGGCGTTCCTCCCAGGTCCCTAGCTTCTTCACGGACATTGAGAGGAGGTCCGTCATCGACGCGGCTCAGGTCGCGGGCCTTAACTGTCTACGGCTGATGAACGAGACCACGGCAGGTAAACCAACGACAGGCCTCGGCATGAAGCTGCTACGATGCCAATTAAGCAACACCATTAACACACGGGCGATTATAAGTAACAAACAAGTAAATAACAATAAGTAAATAACATCTAAATTTTAGATGATGGTGTTATTTTCGATTCTAAAATAACACCATCATTTATATAGAAACAGGCGTAAAATCCTATGTTTTTTCCAGCCAACCGGTTTGTGAACCATCTACTCTGTTCCCAACTCAAGTCGCTCATACGCAACGGTGATACTAGCTTCTAAAAAAGTATCACAACACGTGGGTCGTAACCATGAGGATAACACGTCCCCCCTCCTCCTTCCTAGAGCTCTCAGCCTAAAATGCATCTTTTAAAATCTCCTAGCGTTCGAATTCAAGCTGAAACAGGGGGAACAGACCCCAAGCAATGTCGGTCTATTGGTTTAGCTTAGCGATGGGTCTCGGCCGGCTGTAACACCGTTCCTTCTTCTCCTGCAGTGACTCTAGCCTACGGCATCTATAAGCAGGACCTCCCGGCCCCTGAGGAGAAGCCCAGGACAGTGGTGTTTGTGGATCTTGGACACTCTGGCTACCAGGTGTCTGTGTGTGCCTTCAACAAGGGAAAGCTCAAGGTGAGCCGAGCGCTAATGGCTAACACGCCTTATTGACGGCTTGCTTTGGTCCGCCAAGTGAGGCTACAGCCTCTGGTGGCCATATCCACACACACGCACACACTAGAAGAAGTGTGTCCTCATTCAACGTCCAAACGCCCCTTCCCCCCGCCCTCCGATCAGATCCTGGCGACGGCGTTCGACTCGGCGCTCGGCGGCAAGGACTTCGACGAGGTGCTGGTGAGCCACTTCTGCGAGGTGTTCGGCAAGAAGTACAAGCTGGATGTGCGCTCGAAGCCCCGCGCGCTGGTGCGCCTCTACCAGGAGTGTGAGAAGCTGAAGAAGCTGATGAGCGCCAACTGCTCGGACCTGCCGCTCAACATCGAGTGCTTCATGAACGACATCGACGTCACCGGCACGCTCAACAGGTCGGCACGGTTACTCACCAGCGACCGTTTGTTGTCATCTTTTGCTCTCCTTTCATCAACTCCATTTGGTGTGTGTGTGTGTGTGTGTGTGTGTGTGTGTATGTATAGCGTGTGACCATGTCCGTACGTGTGTGTACGTGTGTGTACACAGGGAAAAGGGCACGTATACAGTAGCTGCGGCCAGGTTCCACACCCCTGGGGCACTGGGCGGCTGTGTTTGCTGAAAGGCTCTGAGGCAGATCTGCTGCTAGCGGCAGACGGGAGATCAGCTGATAACCAGATCCTCCCTTCTCTCCCCTCCTCTCGTAACGTGATTACATCATCCCAGAGAGCCACTGGAGTTAATCCAATGAGACCCGGAGGGAAGAAGAACCACCATGTAGATG
>OMKN01043360.1:0-17924 GCA_900302345.1 Melanonus zugmayeri | reverse complement strand
GTCGGAGGAGAGGCTATAACACTGGTATGCTTTAGTGGCAGATGAGAAAGGGAGGCTGTGTGCATGGGTTCTTTGTGTGTTTATTGATGGAAAGAGAGAGAGAGAGAGAAAGAGAGAGAGAAAGGAGAGGGATGGAGAGAGAGTGAAGAGAGAAGTGAGAGAGATGGAGGATGGGGGAGGAAGGCGAGGATTACTTTTGGACTGTTTGGTGTGAAAATAAACGAGTCACAGGCCACAGACAGCGGAGCTAACAATGGCTGTGCAGAGCCCCGGGCGGTTGTGTGCTCTTTGTGTAAACACTGAGGTGTTACACTCATCCTGAGGTAATTATTTCCAACGGTTTCGCCCCTGTGTGTCGGACCACCTGAGACCTGAGATCTCCATGTCCAATTTCAGTTTCAAGCAGAACTTCACCTACACACACACACACACGTAACATGCACATATGCACACACACATACTCATGCACACACAGACACACACGCTTACTCACACACACATGCACACTCGCATACACAAACAGAGACAAAAGTCTGGACCAATCGATCCAAACGAAACATTCACCAGAAAGAGAATCAAGAAACACACAGCTTTAAACGGCCACCCCATCATAAATCTAGACTGTTGCAATTAGGTTAACACACACACACACACACATACCGTCCACGTAGCGTTTTTCCTTATTCAAAACATTATCGGTGTTCTAAATATAAGAGCATAATCTGTTATGAAATGTGGGGGTTGGCAATAGAGACGGCCATCTTATCTCTTGAGGGTGGAAGTCCCTCTGCTCATAAGTCAACCTGCCGCACCGCGATGCTCCACACACACGCACCTCATCAGTCAGGTATGTATTTTAAAGGCACAATCGCCCGTATAATAACACAGTGAGGTATAGCCTTCGCCGGCGCAGGGTTTTTTTATTTTATCACGGAGCCATATGAATAATGTCTCGGAGAAATCCGTCTCTGGCTCAAGGACTTGTTGTGGTTTCCGTGCGAGTCTGACCCTGATGGATTGTTGTTCATGGACAGAGACCAAAAGATTGAGACGTGGGCTCCGAACGGACCCAAAGACACCGACCGCTGCTCGCTTTGCATTCTTTACGGCCTTGGAAAAAATGCTCAAAAATAGCCTATTTCAGGAAAATTGTGAACTTTCAAAAGCCACCATAAGCCTTCTATTTTTACATTGACTCATTTCTCAAAGTGCAATGATTTGACCATCTCGGCATCTTCCTCTAAATCCCTTTGGATTTATATATCTCTATTCAACGTCTTTATTTAGTACCAACCACTCTAAGCAATGTCCATTGTGACCGTGTCACCGACATTTTTTTCTTTTCCTGACGTAATCCACACAGCCATGAGAAAATGTCAAAGACACGAAAAAAGGGAATAAACCATTAACAGAGGAAAGAAGCAGCTGTGTGTGTGTGTGTGCGTGCGTGTGTATGTGTTATGTATATATGTCCAGACATGCTACACGGACATAGAAGTAGCAGCTAAATCATCCGTGACATATATGCTTTGTGGTTTTAACTGTTAACATCATTTTGTTTTCTTCCAACTGCCTTTGGAGAGGGTTTTGAGAAGCAGGGGACGGATGAATAGTGATATTTAAAATGGCACACCGTCAACAAGCAGGTCACCTGTCAAATAAGTCTGTCCCAGCAATATTTTCTAGCGGTTTCTATTAAAAACATATACTGTATGTTATATATCATTGGAAAGAGTATTCATTTCTGCATCAAATGGTGGGATATTTGGGGATATTCATACACAGTATTGTACAGGAAGTTCAGGAATGGCATGGGGGTAATTTACGAAATGCACAAACTGCCATGTTGTAAACCAACACTGACCTGACACAATGAATGGTAACTGACATAAGATGTATTTCCATCAATACCGGTTGCTCTGTCCATCAACTGTTTGCTCAGTAACTTGTGTATCCACCCTGAGCCATACATGGAGTATGGAGCGGACCAACCGGTCCGGGGCGATTGCATTTCCTGAATGAGGACGACACGCAATTCAGCAAGAGTGGTGTGGGTCGCTCGCCCCAACTGCTCCCACAGCGACTCAATGGGGTTCAGGGCCGGTGAGCAGCGGCCGCTCCATGCGTTTGAATCTTGTAAATGACCCCCCTGAACGTCCTGCACCATACTGTATGCACGATTATCTCCACATATCCCACCATTCGATGCAGAGATGATGAACCTTTCCAATGATATATAATATATATGTACTAATAGAACCCGGCACAAAATATTTAAGATTATTTGAATGGGACAGAACTTTTTTTGAGAGAGAGAGAGAGACTGCGAGAAAGAGAGAGAGAGAGAGAGGGGGAGAGGATGAGGGCAGGTCAATTGGCTGTGGATTCAAACAGGAGACTAATTGTGTCCAGTATCTATGGCACATGTGTACACACAGCAAGTCAGCGGTGCGCTGTCTGAAAGGCCTGTGTGTCCGGGGCGTCACTGACTTAATGACACTACTTACTGGTCTAATTCACACTCAGGTTCTAGTGCCCGTTGGAAAAACAACATGGCTGGAAGGCCTGCCAACAGAGGCGCGCTTGTGGCAGCGAGACTGAAGGTGCGCGCGTTCGGCACTTCCTGTTTCACCGTCTTTGATCGTTGCGCGGAGCGAAAAATAGATCTGTGTATTATCAAACGCGCCGTCATTTTGCAGGTTTTCCAAACTGAAACTTGAAACGGGAACCCTTTAAAAAAACGGGAGAGAAAAAAAAATGCATCATCGACCCAACACACACACAGTGGAAGCAATAAGCTCCTTATAAGGAACGTTTGCAGGCCCTAAAAAGGTACATTTGAGGAAAAAGGGGGGTTTGCTCAGAGGAGAAGAGTGGGATAGGAAAGAGAGAGTGAGTGAGTGAGAGAGAGACAGAGACAGAGACAGAGAGATGGGGAGGGTGGGTGAGAGAGAGAGAGACACGGGTATGGGTGGGCGAGCGGCAGAGAGAAAAACAGGACAGGGCAGCGCCCACACATCTTTCCACTTACAGTATGTTTTTATTTCCGCAAGTTGCGAACAGCACAGGAACTGCCCGTGCTATTTTCACAGCCTCATCTTATGCGGAACAAGTTGAGCTACCTGATACCTACTCTGTGACACCGGACCATTCCTGAAAGAGTTCAAATCAATCCTGGGTCCCCTAAAACGTCAACAACGCTATCTTCACATGACTGCAGACACACAGTAGTGTCAGCGGTCACAAATCACGCCTCATAACAACCGCCATCACAACAATCTGCCCAACTTCCCCCTGAAAAGTCCACTGGTAAACCGGTCACGCAAACAACACCACGCCATTAATCTCCTGAATGAATGTGACCTGAATGCGACCACATGTAGATGCCGATGGCCCCACCTGCTTGGCTCGGGCCGAGAGCCACCAGAGCCATAACAGAGTAGGGCTAATATGGAAAACACGTCAATGCCCATGGAAGTCCGCAGTCCCATGTGATCATCGCACTGTGCAACAAAACACTTCCTCTTAGCTGTAGTTGGCATAGCAAGCTTTGTTTAATCTATGTTTACCACCACATTTTATTGACCCAAAACAGTCTGATGAGGAGGACCTGGCTCCCGTAGGAGCATAGTGACCGTCTTAGGTCACTAAGACCACTAGTGACCGTCTTAGGTCACTAAGACCACTAGTGACCGTCTTAGGTCACTATGGGACGTCAGGCAGGCCCTCCGCTACTACAGGCTACGCAGGGTTCACATGTATGGGGACTCTTGGGAATCTTCTTGGGTCTCTCCTTTCATCCTAAACTGTATGTATAGGAGATGGGAAGGAACCAGCGTCTCTGGAGAGGAGCCAGCAGATCAGGAACCCAGACTGAAGGACTGAATCCCTGGACTCTGGTCCCTCCATGCTGCTCAGTAATATTTTACCATCTCATATTACCATTTAATATCATGAGACAATATGAAATAAGATTGTATTACACAACACCTTTAACAATGTCTTCACCAGAACCCAAACTCTATTTTTGTGCTGCTGGTTTCTCTTGGTAAATGAAGGTTACAGACTTTTAGGGGAACAAATGGAAATGTTCTAGTAAAGGTCGTCGTAATAATCCCGTCTACTGTAAGGGGAACCAGAGGTGACTACGAAATAAAATAATGATGTAATGCTGTTATCCGTATCTCAGGGGGGATCGTGTGAAATAGCCGTAGAATGTTGTTTGGCGTCCGAGGAGAGCAGGGCAGTGTACTCAATCAATCGACAACAAGGCAACATGGGCACGGGGTGTGTGTGTGGGGTGTGTGGAGGGGTGACCTCTCGTGTTTTTCTGTCTTTTGCTGTGTTGGCTCAGTGGGGCAGCGGAGTGGAAGTTCTAAATCCCAGTTAATCTGCTCTGTGTGTGCTGGGAGCTGGGAGCTGGGAGCTGGGAGAGAGAGAGAGAGAGAGAGAGGAGGACCACTATCAGACCATCAGCATTGAACTGGTGGTGGTAGGCCACTGGCAGCCCTGGAGAAGTGCAAACATCCTGTTTATACTGGGGGGGATAGCGGAGGTGGGGGTTAGTGTTAGAATACCGTGCAGACAGACAGGCCTGGTAGTGGTAGAGAGAGAGAGAGAGAGAGAGAGAGAGAAGGACAGACGGGAGAGAGAAAATGCATTACAATAATAAACATGTTAATTACGAGTAATTTCATTCACAATCTTCCCCATTTGGAAGGGCATTGGTATGGTAGACTTTTTTAGGGACAGAATTTAGAAAGGTTACTAAATACAATTAACAATGTACATGTTTAATGCTTTTAATTAACAATTAAAAGCATTAAACATGTACAAAATAAAAAAAAAAACATTAAAAAAGCATGACAAAATAAAAGATATAGGATAGGAATCTCTCTCCTCCTCAAAGACCCGCCCTGCTACAACATCATCCAGTTAGTGTGACAGTTAGCGTGAAACTTTACACAATGCAAATCCTTGTTGTACTGTGCTATTTCCATCATGTGTAACATGTGTAACACTACATACTTACTTATATTGTACATTGTTGATTTCTTGTATTTTCTATTTTTACATTTATATTTTTACATGGGGTATTTGGGTTTAGTGTATTCTTATTGTTGTATCTTATATATTGTATATTGTATTGTATTCTATTATTTATTATTATTGTACAGTATTTCACATATGTCTTGTTTCGTGAGCAACTGCTGTGCAGTAATTTCCCCCCGGGGACAATAAAGGATTTCTGATTCTGATTCTGATTCTGATAACGTATGCAAACACACAAATACATAGAGAGAGGCCACAACATCCATGACTAAGTCCAGCAGCCACAAACACATATCGAGACACACACACACACACACACTCTCCCTTTTAGGATTGCAAATCTCAGGAGGCACAACATGTCTGAGCAAGCAGATTCCTGATATACGGCGTCTCATCCGTTCAATACAAATCTACTGTATAGCTGACTGGATGTTCACTGATATTTACTGGTTAATGGACCCTAATTCACACGCCACGCCGACACCATATCCAGACACACCCCCCCACATACACACACACACACCAGCAGAAGTAGCTGCATAATAATATTCACAGGCTGATTAGAGACACTTAGGCAGTGGCTGGAACCAGGTGGGCCGCGCCGAGCGCTCTGTTCTCCGATCGGAATAACATGCTATTAGCGAGGACGCTCGGCTTGGAGATACAACAGGCGAGCGGCTGATAATTGCGTGGTAGTGTCACGTTATCATTAACTCTCGCACACTGTGATTTCCTGTTTCAAAAAGCCTCGACATTTCTCCATTTCCTCCCAGTTGAATGATTTGTGCATATATGGACTCATTACCCATTGCATGCTGGTTGTTAACTCTGCAGCATATATAGCATATATAGTATATAGTATAGTATAGGGATAGTAGAGGGTCCACCGGGGGTTGCTAGAGGCCCTGCTGAGTGTGCAGATAAGCAATGCAATGCGGATCATTACAGTATACTGACTGCACATTAATGGGTGATTGCAAATCATCACATTCAACTCAACAAACGTTGTAAAGTTTTACAAGTGTGGCTTAATGAAATAGCAGGGTGAGGAATGTAGCTGTAGAAAACACACACACACACACACACTGTATATTATGGAGACTAGAGCGAGAGCAATGGGGAGACAGGATATATATATGAGGGAGAGAGAGAGCGTGTGAGAGAGCAAGAGAGAGAGCCCTTATGCAAAGGAACTTTGTTAATATCTCCAAGAATAAGCCGGCTCAACACCTACATCTGTTGCCATGGTAGACCAGAGACAACCCGACGACGGAAACCAAACATGCTTTAAAAATAACGTCTTCCCATGTCAGCCGGCAACATACATGTGAACGCCTGACGCCCGTGACGTACGAGATGCTTGGAACCAAGCATCAGATGAATACTGATGCTTGGTTTTGTTCCCATAAAAAGGTGTCTCTCTCTCGTGTGCAGGACGTGACTAAGACAGAGCTGGTGACTGAGGCTCAATAAGGACCTTGTACGACACGTGCATTTAATCCCACATATAGAAGAGATCAGAAGTCAAGGTAAGCAAGTGAAGAGAGGATGAAAGCAGATCCAGACAGACGAGGGAGAACTTTGTCCTGTGTTTACCCGCATTTGACCCAAGGAGGAGAGGGGAGAGAGTGTGTCGTCAGCTGTTTGATGAGACTATGAACGCCGTGGATACACACTGCAGCCTCGGCTCTGCATTATTAACAAGACAGCAAGGCTGCCTGGCCATGCAAAACCCTGCAGGAGCCTAACTCAGATACCCTCCCACACACACACACACACACATGTGCACGCACACACACACACATGCGCGTCTCTCACTTTCCTTGGCGCGGTGCTGAGGGTGTTTCATAGCAGACACGACAGGGCATGTAGTTTGAGACAAAAGGGAAGAAGAGAAAAAGGAAATAATGAAAGACAGAAAAAAATAGGAAAAAGAAATTAATGATAAAGTAAAAGTAAAAAAGTACAAAAATAAAAAAGAACAAAAAGAGTAAGAAAGAAATAAAGAGGAAGGTTGAACATGCTATCAAAGGGAGGCATGCTGTCCACAGGGAACAAATCTGCTCCATTATTCATGATGGCTGAAGTAGCGACAACACCGCCTGCTAAGGGGTTATTACCCGCCAAGTGTGTGTGTGTGTGTGTGTGTTGTCACACACTGACACAAAGTACACAGCTCCAGCACTAATATACAATGTAAATATATTAGTGTATATGTATATATATGGGCTCCTCCGACAACCAGGGCACAGGTAGACGTTGAATATATCAGTGTATTGGGAGTGTGTGTGGGTGAGTGTGTGTGGTTGATCCCGTGTGCCTTTATTCCCCAAACGCACCACAGGTGTGAGCCTCACCCATCCCCAGAGCCTGATCACCTCAGGCCAGGTGAGGCTGCTCCACATGCTGTATTTGGATCCCAAATCCCAAAGTTTTGTCCTGTGAAACTCCCAGGCCAGGTCTGTGTGTCTGTGTGCCTACTGTGAATGCAAAGACAATATCAGGTCAGGAGAGAGGGGTGTGATGAAGTAGGCTGGTGTTTAAAATGTGCTTGCTCCGTGGAAAATATTCAGTTTTATTGTCACCACATGTTTACACCAGGTATAAAAGTGGGTGAAATGAATTAATGAAATATAAGCTATCATATAAAAAATACAAGTGTATATCTTACATTGTAAAATTGCCAAATATTGCATTACAATGACAGCTCAAGAGCACTGAAACGTGTTATCTGTCTACTGTGTCGGCGTTACGCAATAAAAACTCAATATATCAGATCACTGAAACCAGATCAGACGGCTCAACTAAAACCGTCTGGAGCGCGGGGCCTCACACTGTTATTATAGTTACAGCTCCCTTCCTCATCAACACGGACACTGGCATCCACCCCCAGGAGATCCGCAGGGGGCAAAGATCAAGGAGAAGAAGAGGGGATGTGAGAGTGGGGGGGGGTGTTTATTGAGGAAATTAAAAGAGCACACTAGAGGACGGAGAGGCTTAGAGTTTCCCAAAGCCTCAATTAGCGGAAGGGGCTAGGGCATGGGGGTCATGCAGATGCGTGCAGAGATAATGACAGCGGAGATGGTTGCCTCACAGGGAAAGCTGGCGCTAACACATGGGCCGCGCACGCACAAATACCGCTGACAGCTGCTACAGGGGCGGCTCTAGGATGGTTTATATGGGGGCCCAGCACCAGTCAGGGGGGCCCATGGGAAATAAATACCGCGTTGAAAATGCATTTACTGATTGACAGCACTCTAGCCCAATGGCGTTGGGGGGGCACCAGGGGAGGCCTAATACATTTCATTCCCATTGCAAACATTGCTAATGGGTGAATTATACTTCTTCTTGCTGACGGAGGTACGTGGTGAGCCAGTTTGTAGTGGTTGAAATGGTGCATGGGAACCCACCGTGCATCTCTGCTATCTCTAGTGATTGGGTTTAATTTATCACAGTGACATCGCATGCACTCATTTTGCTCTTTGAAGAGGACGTCTGGAGCGCTTTAAAGAAACAGCAATTCCCCAGCCTCAGTAGTTTAAAAGCCTGCGATACGCTGTCAACAAAAGTTTCCAGAAGCCGTTTTCATCGTCAGCTTTGATGTCGGTGGAAAAAAAATGAAACCTGTTTAAAAAGTGAAAGAGTTTTCTCCCACACTATAGGATTGATTACCCATCCATGTAATCTACCTTGATCCATCTCTCTCTCTCTCTCTTTACTCTCACTGTAAGACCTCCCTCATTCATCCGCCCGTCTTGCCCTTTCCACTCTTCTTCCCGTCAGACAGTTTGTCTGAGGACGGTGGTGTCCAGACAGGATGTTTTAGGAGGTCAGGATGTCTTCCCACCGGCTTCAGGAAAAGTTTAGTTCACCAGTGCTGTCGAGGTTGGGTTCACTGTTGGCCATGGAGGGATACCGACAATGGGAAGACGATGCTGTAGTTTTAGTTTTCGGTCCTCTTCTGGATCTGAGATGAATGGTCAGCCATATCTGTAGAGACCATTCCAGTAGAGACCTATTCCATGTAACACGCGTCTACAGATCCCCGCTGCTCTCCGCTCCCAGCAACATGATTGGTCGAAATAAATTTGAAGCAAAAGAAGATGAAACACCCCGATGGCCCAGGTTTGAGCTTGTCTGCCGTCTGATTTGTGAGACTTATGGCTCACTGCTATTGATTTTATGAATTGTGTGACTGCATTTGATTGGGTTACTATATTCCGGATGGTGTGTGTGTGTGTGTGTGTGTATAAGCAGTAGAATCTACCTTCCTAATCTCATTGCAGCCCAGTCTGTGTGAGTGATGGAGGGAGATCCAGCAGAGCACCGTGATGGAGGAGAAGCGGACAAAAGCACTTCTCACTCTCTCAAGGCTTAATCCATCTTGTGGACACTCATTGGGTGTTGAACTAAAACGCGTATTGACTCGGGATCTCCAGGGCGGACGGGGGTTCGGTGTCCATATCCCGAAAAGTGCTTTGGCGGTTTTGGTTTCATGGATGCTGTGTATTTCATGGAGCAGAATGCAATACAAAACAAATACGGATGCACTGGGCCTGAACAACTGCTTAGTAGAGCCAGGGACGTCTACATGGACAACACTCACACACACACAAGCAAACACATATTCAAACAGACACATATTTACATTTACATGAGAGGTATAACACATGGCACCAGCCTCAGGGTGCTATTAGGCTGTTCTGGGAACACGAAACAGAAGCAGGGTAACGGTAATGTTTCTCTCTCTCTCGCTCTCTCTCTCTCACACACACACACACACACACACATTTCCTGGGAGCGATGAAGTGTAATCAAGGTATATTGTCCTGGTTTTCTTCAGGTAGGCACTCAAAGAGCAGGGGGAGCGCAGGGTTCAGAGGCTTGGCACTCGATCAAGCTGTTAACCAAATTTATACGGCGGTTCTGGGTGAATACTCGATTCTGATTGGCTGCAGGGTGTCCATTAAATCCTGATAATGGACACCTACTGAAATGTAAAGCAACAAACCTTGTAAGTGACCATGGAATAAGACCGTGGTACTCTGCCCGTGGTTCTGGCCTCCCCGTCGTAATGGACACTTCGTCTTTATCCTATTATCTCTTACGTAACAAGGGACAGAGTTGTACAAGGTTTTAAAACTCGTCTCCTATAGCTAATCTACTCTACAACATGCAAAACAAACGACATCATTTCTTGCACACATAATGTGGAACTATTTCCAAAACAGATAGGAATGGAATGGATGGGGTGTATTAAAATGTAGCGATAAAGAGAGAAGGAGAGATGGAGGAAAGGAGGGATGGCAAGAAAAGGAGAGGAGAAGGAGTCCACTTCCAGCTGTGCTGCACTCCTACAACGCTTCCCTTGTCTTTTGCTGGCAAACAGGGAACAATCAAGTGATACAGATTGCCTACATTGATCCAAATGTCAAGATGTGTCAACAAATGAACACGGCTGACTAGAAATAGATTAACTCTCACTATAGCGGCTCCCAAAAGCAGACTCAATTACAGGCTATTGATTATGTTTCTTAGATTTTAAGCCAAAAATTAAAGTTTGCTTGCAGGCAGTGTTTTATTTGTCATTAATTATAGCCTTGTCTTGACACCATACCTTTTTTCATTGTAAATTAATTTACAACACAATTAAGACAAGCCCCTGCCGTAAAAAAATGTAATGGAGTGATCAGTCAAAGCCCTCTGCAGACTCTTTAAAGAGAGCTTCCCAATCAGGAAGCATAATTGCGACGCGGTGATGCTCGACCGCCCGACGCTCAGCGCTCAGGAGCCGCTGACGGTCGGGTTTGAGCGGTAAACAAACAGGAACTTGAGGCGTGGTCCCAGTTAATTTACAGGAATCTATGCTACTGTGAATGAACACAGAATCACTTATAGCGCGGATGACCATATTATGTTAAGTGCATCATTACGTATATCATGATGCCCACTGTAGTCCGTTACGAATGAACACTGTTAATCTGTCCCATTAGAAATGGACGATTAACCACACAAATGTCCTCTTGGTTTCATCCCCAGTGTTAACCTCTGTTTTGCATGGGTCACCTTAGACTAACGCCCAGAGCCACTCCTGATGGAGAGAGAATAGCTTCATATTCAGGGTGTAGAAGAGTTTAGATCGTATTCTATCTGCAATGTATTTTTAAACTGTTATACTGTCTTATGCAGTACTTTCCGTACAGTTTCTTCTTCTGCATCATTCATCTCACTTTCACCATTGTTACCCGGGTTCGCGCCATCCCCACGTTCTTGCACTCCCTCTCCTCCCCTTCCCATCTCATCTGCGCCCTCCCGCCGCAGCATCTGTCCCCTCAATCTGTGCGCCGCAGTCAACGTTGGCTTTTCTGACGCCGCTCTCCTGCTCTCCAACCCCTCGCTCGCTTGTCTAAATGTCTCCAGGCAACCGCAGAGGCCCGTCTGGGCAGAGCGCTGGGACGACGCCAAATAAGCAACGACGGGGCTTATTTGAGAACAAGCTTCCGACGGCGTCGCCCGGGCACTTTGTTTTCATTAAAGGAAGAAAGATGGGAGCGGGAGATCTTGCCAGAAGACATTGCATCCCCGAGTCTGAAAAGGAGCCAAGGAGAATAACGTCAGCGGTATGGAAGTAGCCCGGGCGAGTTAGATGGAAGGATTACATCAAAACTGCGGTGGGGATGGAGTCGACGCATGCCGGGAAAGAAGCACTTTCGATCGACATCGCTGCGTCTTTGAAGCTTTAGTGACAAGTGGCAGTGAAAAAAGGGTCTAAGAGTACGGCTGCTCCTGCCAAACCCAGTGTGAGAGATGACACCTGTGGGTTAAGTCTGATGTGACTGAATGAACCCCTTACCCCGTCAAACTCCCCCCCGCTCCTCCCACCTGCTTCCATCCTCCTACGGCCCTCCGCCATGCATGTGTCCCAGCTTAGGCTGTTGTTTAGGTACTTTGTCATTCACCTATTGTGTAGAAATATTGAGCAAATGATGGCTCTATGGAGATGAGTGCTGCTGCCTGATGGCTTCGCTTGGAAGCCCCATCTCCTGGGCAGGCGCTGGACACACAGGACTCGTACCGGTGATCATGTCTTTAGTTCCCCACGTCAGATCACTGTAATTCAGAGCATGAATATCTGTTATATATCCAATATCTGACATCACCGCAACCCGCTTGGAGGCAGGTCTGGCGCGCTTTGGCCCAGATGGTGAGATGGTCCATCTCAGGCGCACCTCGGCGCGTTTAAACTGGGAACGGAAAGGACCACCGGATGAATCAGGTAACAGTGGGCTGTGTTCAACATTAGCTCTGAGGCGTATCTGCTGCACTGCGGTAGTGAATCTCTAAAAACCCGAGAGCCCAAAGGAGCATCAGGCAAAGTTTCCCCTGGAACAGGATCTTGCAGCCTGTGTTGCTTGGAGCAAAAATGACAATGTTCCAGCGATGAAGGCCACCGGGTCGTATAGGCAGATTTTTTTGTCCAGATTTCACAGTTCAACCGAGGTACACCGCAGCCCCTTTAGACTGAGATAACTGGCACAGGGCTACTCGGCTCATGTGTCCAATTACACACATGGGTACAAGAAGCATCAACTGTTGTCCATTAAAAAAAAGGAAAATAGATTGAATTTCATGGGGCGCTTACGATACTTAATTATGCAAACGGCTCCTTTCAGGACAGCCAAAGGCAAAGTGACGGCTGAGAGGCCAGCCTGCCAAAGTGAGGCTACTTGTTATTCTGCCCAGAGTTTAGCTTGATAGGCCTCTAGCCATCATGATTTAGCATTCATAGAATTGACTCCGCCATTACTCCATTTCCATTTCATCGTATCATGTTCTCCGCCGCTGTCACTTTTGGCAATTTTTTTTCCACACAAGGGAGTTAAGCACACACTCGTGCCTTTTGTGACATCGAAGGGATTCACACGCGAGTCGATCCTCCCCCCAAAAGGCTTCCTGGCAACAAAGTGCACCCCGAGACGCACAAAGAGATGAATGGTGCCTGCGCTTTATAATAGTGATGCAGAGCCAATATCAAACCACTTTGAACGCAATCTCCACCGACCGCTGAGCAAAATGATCCGACATCTGAAAGCTTAGAAAGCTTTGAAACGAATGCATTTAAGATCTCTCAAATCATCTTTTATAATCTTAACATTAACTATGTGTTGTCTTGGCTCGGTGGTTTTCAAAATGGCACCGTGTGCATGTGGGGGGTACTCAACATACAGAACCTACGAGGACATAATTGCTTGGCATGTCACCATGGCAACAAGCTGAGCTAATTTGCTGGGCAGGGTCATCTGGCTGCCAGCTGTAGGGCTGGTTGGCACCGGTCCGGGCGCAGAGGAATCATCCTGATTCATTAGCGATTTTAACTTTTGCACTCTTTCATCCATTTTTGACATTTGTTTTCCTTTTCCCGGGGGTTGCTAATGAACAAAGTGCACTTGGCAACGGGCCGCTTTAGTATCACACTGCCAACACACCTACGCACTTGACTTCAGAGACGCATGGATCCTCAGAAGCGACACACACACACACACAGTGTGCCGAGCCTACAGATGCGCCTACGAAGATGTATTGGAAAATAAGACGTATACGAGTATTTTCGCACCGTTGAAGTTTCTCTTTATCCATTTATCTCTCTCAAGTTCTCACTCTCTCTCCTCTTGTTCGCTCCCCCTCAAACACGAGGGCAAACAGGATTAAAGTTCCTCTCATGCAGGAAAAAGCTCTTAACAACACACACACACACACACACACACTTTGCGTATAAGTACTTGCAGATATTGTGTGTGTGTGTGTGTGTGTTTGAATGACATGAACACAACACGGTTTCATGTAAATCAACCTAAGCAGCAAAGGACAGCATCCATCCTTCATTCATGAACTCTTTCCTCTTCTCCCTTTAGGCCACTATAATGCGTACCTGCAATCCTCTTTCGCTCTGTTGCTCTCTCTCACTGTGTCTCTTGCTCTCTCTCTCTGTCTCTCTCTCTCTCTCAGCAGTGGACGGATGCGCAGAGAGGAGAGAGGAGAGAGGAGAGAGGAAGGACACTGTCTGGGAGGCGTACCTCGGGGATGGGGATGCTTAGTTGAGTTCAGCTGTATTTCATCTGCGGTTGCCACACAGGGAGAACGCGCTGTATAAATAACCCTGACTGGACATCGGGATCCGTGCGTGGGAACCACCGCCGCGTGGAGCAGAGTGTGCAAAGTGAAAATTAACTAGAGTGGAGATTTAGATTAGATTTAGATTTATCGGAGAGAAGGTATTGATTAACGGATGTAATTTAGTGAGGCGCTACGCTAGGCCGAGGGAGGATAAATGAGTATCTGTTTGATGAACTCTGAGGACGTGCATCAGTACGGCGGTACAGTAGGATCAAGGCGAGGGTTTGATATACAGTACCAGGGTACATGGACTCCATCTACTCCTCACCTTATTGATTGCTTTTCATCACTGGTTGTCGTATGGCGCAGCAGATATAATGCCTCACATGAAATATATGAGAAACACATTTTGCCTGAGAAGATGGGCATATGAGTGATTGCTTGGTATTTGTTAATCAATACAAAAAAAACATTTTAACGTTTAAACCTGCTTTATTTTAAGTTGCATGAGAAGACACAGAGTGTCTATGCGTCAATTCAGGATTTTAGACAATGCAGGCTATAAGAAGGGAAATATTCTTTCACCAGAGCATCGCTCATGGGACTATTGCTCCCAAACAAGCTGCAAGCTCTCCTGTCAAAACGCAGTGCATTCACTTTTCTTCTTTTTTCTTTTTTTACCTCCCAGGACCTTTATATAATATAATATAATGCACTGTGACAGCAGTTATCTGTTCATCTCTATAAACGGATATCTGCATATGAATGCAGACTCTGTAGGCAAGGGACAAGATGTTGGGGATCAGAAGCATCCAGGTAAACAGACCAGTGGAGAGCAAAGAGCTGGAACTGTATCTGCATTCATATGCAGATACGTGTTTATAGAAATTAGCTGAAATGTTGTCTGGACCTAAAACACCTACAGAAAGTATTGATGTTCTGTTTGAGGCGCTTAGGGGGATACGTTTTGTAAATGGGTTAGACTGCTTTTGCAGTGGGCTCTAAACCTTTTAACATCTCTAGAAGTTGCCGCAGGGAAGTCCTGCTATTTGTTCTTGCAATGTAACCATTTGCTATAACGGGGAGGACGCATAGTGACATTTATGGATTTCGAGAAGGTCATTTCGAACATAGAAATATGAATGATGATTATTATGATTATTATCTTTATTATGTATTAATATAATTAATACATATATTAATTATATTAATTATACATTATATATTATTATGAATAATTTTATGATGATTATATTATTATTTATTGCTAATTATTTATTTAATAGCAATAGTGAATGATGCCGGGTATTCATGCCTCAATATGGATCACCCCTATGTGTTTAATAATGGTATGTCCCAGTTCTTATTTCATCTCTCAATGGAAAGTGAACAGTGTGCGTTTGTTGGGCTGAGCAAACCTTAGTTCTCTGACTCCTCCTTTTTTTTGGATGTTTAGCCAAGTTATTTTTGTCATTTTGTTATTTTTCCATCCATTAGGCCTCGGTAAAAGATGTTAATCTTGCAAGTAAAAGCAAAAGAGCTCTTTGCAACTTCATTCTGGACTTGTTTTGCCTTTTTTCAAACAGTATCACCAGGACCGCTTAGCTCCATTCCTTAAAACGTGGGACAACAGAGCTCCCAGATTGAGTTTTGTTTGGGTTATCTGTACTACGTCACTACCTCCTTCAGCTTAAGCCTATGGCGGTACTTCAAGACAAGCGCTCATTATCACCGCAGTCATAATATGACATTAATTATTCATGTTTTGACCTCTCCGGTGAGCTCCCTCGTGCCGAATGAAATAAAGAAACCACCAAAAAAAACGACATCATGGAAAACAGAAGTGCGCTCTAGACTAATTGTTGTTCTGGGAAACTGAATATTTCTGAGCAATGATTATAAAATACATTATTAGTTTATGGAAGTGCTTCTAAATGAGAGTGAAACAGCGCGGGGCGGTGCAATTTTAGGGAAAATTAGAATCATTTTTTCTGGCATGCATGCGTGTAAATACTGATGCATAGACACACAGCAACCTCCCCACATGCCCTGTATTTACCTACACCGCAGTATACTAACACAGATGGTGTGTAAAGGAGAGAGAGAGAGAGAGAGAGAGAGGGAGAGAGAGAGAGAGATGTACTAATCAGTGTGTTGAAAAGTATGAAATCACTTTCACTTGTTCACTCCCTCTCATTCAACCTCTCTCACTCTTTCTCCTTTCTCTTCCTTTCTTCCTCGTGTCCCTAATCTCTATAGAGGGAAGACGGGCAACTGCAGCCCCCATTCAACCATTGTCACAAGTGATGTTCACCATCTACTGCCTTACTGCACATTTAATGAGAAATTGACAGACGGATTGCATTGTTTAACCATCCTATAGGGGACCTGTGTGTGTGTGTGTTATATTTGACCACACAAACACCTCTATTGAGCAGGTATATTCACTATATTCAATTTAAATCATGGAGAGAAAGGAGAGACCAGACTGCAGAGCACCTGGCAATTAAACAGCTCATCTGTCGTCCTTCCACCACGGCTCATTGTGGAAGGATGAGAATCACATCAAATACAAATCAAGCAATTATTTCATGAAGAAATTAAACTGAATTAATCAACTCAACTCAATTAAATTGGCATTTAGTAAATGTAAGATTAAAAAAAATTCTATGATTCATGATTTCTTTCTGCTATTCTGACAGCAATCGCATTTTAAAAACTGCACAAAGTAAAGCCTGTTTACATGTGGACGGAGCACGTTGTGCATGAATGCATCCTAGGTCTGCAAAGACAAGACGTCGACAAGTACACAAGTGAGAGGAAAGAAATCCCCACCCGGATGGAATATGAAAGGTGTGCACACCTGCTGGACTCAAACACCCACTGTAGATCCACTGCGATAACCCGAGCCAAACATTTGTTGTGCACACACACACACACGCACACACACTCTTGCACGTGTGCAACGATTAAAACACTGAACGCCTGACCCATATTTCTGCACAAATCTAACAAGTAGGCAAACACACACACACACACACACATCTTAATATAAAGACACCCATAATGACACACACACATCTAAATATAAAGACACCCATAATTACACATACACATCTTAATATAAAGACACACACACACACACACCTGTACTTCATGCCAGTGTGTTTGCCCGTGGACTCCTTGAGGGAGATGTGGTGTCTGGGGGTGAAGGAGCCGAAGCTGCGGGCGATGATGGCCACCGTGCGGAACTTGGCCCGCGCCTGGTTCACCACATTGGGGCTGGTGCTGCTGGGCTTGCTGTGGTCCCCGTTGCCCCTCTTCAGGTTGTGGTCCGTGCAGGCGATGGACACCTGCATGATGGCTGCTGCTGCGCGGTGCAAGAGAAGAAAGTCCCCGAATGTGGAAAAAATAAGAGGAGAAAGGAGCTACTGCATGGACGGGGCGATGGACGTCAGGGAAGGAGGGAGGAAGAAGTGAGAACAAGTGACAGAAAAGGAGAAACGAGAGAGAGAGAAGAAGGTCACAAGTCTCCACTTTTTCTCCTTCTGGTGATAAAGTTGCAAAAAAATGGACTTTTCCTGCGTTGCACTAGAAACTGAGATGTGGGAAAGTCCCCGAATGCAGTGGTCTTGTCACATCTGTCCACATCTCTTCACATCTGTCCACATCTCTTCACATCTCTTCCCCCTGTGCAGCTCTGAGACGCCTGTCGGAGTGTGTGTGTGCTCCGTGTTGCGCCGGACCTTTCTGGTTGA
>OMKN01043354.1:0-11131 GCA_900302345.1 Melanonus zugmayeri | reverse complement strand
ACACAAACTCACAAACACACACACACGCACACACACAGACACATGCTCCTACACACACATTTACACTCTCTCTTAAACAGACTAATACACACAGACACACACGGTGACACAGCCGGCATACATGCCTAACCATAACACACACACACACACACTAACCATAACACACACACACACACTCACACAACGCTAACCCATACAGACACGTGCCTAACCCTAACCCTAACCACACACTTGCTTGCTTGCTTATGGTTGTCCATCGAGTCCGATGATGACGTCCACTTATGTCCTTAACGGAGGGTTCTTAGGTGGCTGTTAAGTCCAATCCTGGAACCACATATTCTGTTGCAGGTGGGGCCTGTGTAGGTTGTAGTAGTACTGGCAACCATGGGTGTGATTCTCCTAAGTCTTTGTTGTTGTCTTCTGGCAGTCCTCTCCTCCTCCAGCCTACGAGTTCCGTCTAGGCAGCGCTGCCGCCAGGAGTCGCGGTCAGCAGCAGCAACCTCAAGGTTCTCGAGGTTCCCTGGTCCTTATACCTTTTCTTCGGCCCTCCTGCCAAGCGCCGGCCATACAACACTCTGCGGGGCAGTCTGTTTTGGGGCATCCGGATCACATGCCCAAGCTAGCGAAATTGGTGCTGGGTGATCGCGACCTCAATACTTCTGCAGTTGGTCTTTGCAAGTATTTCAGTATGAGGCACACAATCACGCCAGGTGAGCCCCAAGATGCACTGTAGGCATCCCATATGGAAGCTCTCCAGGGACTTGATGTGGCGGCTGTATGTGACCCATGCTTCACAGCTGTAGAGGAGGGTGGTGATGCAGACAGCCTCATAGACAGCAACCTTGGTGTGCAGGTGGAGGTTATTATTCTGGAAGACCTGGCGCCATAGTCTCCCAAAACAACAACAACGACGCTTGCCTGATCCGGTTTTGGATTTCATGGTCGATGCTGCAGTCCTCAGAGAGGATAGTGCCCAGATATTTGAAGGACGGAGTTACTGTTAATGGTTTGTGGTCAATGGTGAAGGCAGGCCTAGTGTGTGGGGTACTGGAACTCCATTGGCAGACCACTTCTGTCTTGGTGGTGTTGACAGACAGCCCCATCCTGCTGTAGGCCCTGACACAGCAAGGATGCTCTGAAGATCCTGTGAAGAGTGCACCACAAGAGCACAGTCATCAGCGTACTGCAACTCCAGGACCCACACTCTGGATAGTTTGGTGGTTGCTTGTAGCTTCCTGATGTTGCCGTCCAGTCTAAAGCTGTTATGCACAAGTTCTTTATGGAGAAGATGGGTGACACATAATAGGAATATATTAAAGAGTACAGGTGCCAGCACACACCCTTGCCTTATCCCTGTGCGTACAGGGAAAGATGCCTCTTGTCCTCCGATGGTCATGCGAGCCATCATCCAATCATGGAATTGGCGGAGGATGTTGACAAATTTGGCTGGGCAGCCAAACTTGGCGAGCACACTCCATAGGATCTCCCTGTTCACCGTGTCAAAGGCCTTGGAGAGGTCGCACTTTTCCTTTTGCCGCGTTGTAAAAATCATATCGACCGTACTCCTGTTCTTCCTAAACCCGCACTGTGACTCAGGTAGGATTGCCTCTGTGATGTTATTGATCAGCCTCTGTAGCATCACCTTGGCCAGTACCTTGCCAGCAACAGCAAGAAGTGATATCCCCCTACTGTTACCGCAGATGGACTTGTCACCCTTATTTTTGTAGATGGCAACGATGTTGGCATCCCTCCACTGTTGGGGTATGCTCTCATCTTCCCAGGCCCTTGCAATATACTGATGGAGAGCCCTTGTGCAGAGGTACCCTCCCTCCTTCAGTAGCTCAGCGGAGATGTTGTCAGTGCCAGGGGACTTGTTGTTTTTTAGAGCACGGACAGCTGCTAGAACCTCCATGAAGGTTGGTGGCTGGAGGTCATGGATGGGGGGACGCTCAGGCAGTTCTTCCAAAATGGTATGGTCTGCAGAAGAGTGTTGGTTGAGTAGGGCATCAAAATGTTCAGCCCACCTCAACAGGATCCGGTTTTGGTCCTTCAGGAGTGTGAGACCATGTGCTGTTTTCAGGGGGGTGACAGAGCAATTTTTCGGGCCATAGATGTTTTTTACAGAATTGTAGGAGTAGTGCATATCATTTTTGTCAGCATACAATTGGATCTCATAAGTCTTACTTGTCCACCACTCATTTTGCAGGGTCCGCATGGTCTTTTGGGCTTTCCTGCGAGCTACCTGCCACTGCTGCCTGATTGTGCTGGATGAGGGGTTATTTAGGGTTGCCCTATGTGCTTTGTGCATGTTGTCCAGCAAGCTCTTGATGGTGTCAGAGTTATCATCAAACCAGTCTTGATGTCTTTTGACTCTATAGCCAATGGTTTGAGCTGCTGCTCAATCAGAATCCTCTGAGCTCAGGCCTGGTTCAATCTCAGGGGGGCCGGAGTTAGCTAATGAGCTCATTTTCATCCGTAGTCCCTGCCTAACCTGCATGTCTTTCATGGTGTGGGAGGAAACCCACATGAACACGGGGAGAACATACAAACTCCACACAGAAAGCATTCATTCTCAAATGGCAAAGTTGGTGCATAGGAACTGAGAAGTGTGGCATAAAGTTTATTTGCCAGGGGGATATGGATGGTCATTAGCCTTTCACTAATGCCAATATGTGTTTCTGTGAGAAGGTGTAACCCGTCCCTTCCTCTGTTAGAGAGCCTTCATCCAGGAGCCTGGTTTCACTCAGGGCAGCAATGTCAATGTTGTAGTGCCTCAGCTCAGCAGCGATCAGGGCTGTTCTCCGGTGAGGTCTGTAAGAGATGCCATATGAGTCCAGGAGAGTCCTTACATTCCATGTTGCCAGTTTTAGGTTGTTTAGGTTTTTTTTGTTTCGACTGCAGTAGTCGTAGTAGGCATGGTAACCACTCACCAATCTAGGTGAGTGATTGAATGGGCAACTTTTAGGTCACCTTTTCTAGGCCCTTCTCCAGTCGGGGTGAGCAGTGTGGTCCCTAAATAGGGCTGCTCAATTATACAGAGGTCTGCTGAAAACAGCTGACAGTTGTTAGTGTAAACCAAATACCCTGTGCCGCTGCCGTGCAGGGTTCTGACTAGGAGCTCCCGGTCCATTCGTACCTGCTCCGATTGCCAGACGCCCCATCGCTGTCATACTTTAACTATAAGGTCCAGGTATTGTTCAGCTGTTTTCAGAGGTGGAAACCTGTGCAAGGAGGATTTTAAAGTGCCACAGGGGGTGCGCCATCCCCAGTAGCACTGTCTTCACCATGAGGTAAATCCCGATGGCAAAGGTCTCAGGACAACCGGTCCCACATCTTGGTTGCAGGAGGCTGCCGGGTCCTTTGTCTGTTAAGGCCCATCTATTGTGCACCACCAGTGCCTTACTTTTCTGTCTGGGTGTGCTTCCTTAGCCTTTGTCTCAACAGACTTATCACAAGGCAGTGGGGCAGTGAGGTACGTAGTTTCCATGTGAGGCCCCGGGGAGGCACTGCAGGAGTCTTGGAGAGGCTCTGTACTGGCAGGGGAAGGCTTACACACTCGGCTCCTCTTTTCACCCTCTATTAGGGAGGCTAGCCAGCGACAATAGCTGTAAACAGAGAATAGCAAGCAGAGAGCACAAGGCGGCACAAGGCGGCACTAGGCGGCACAAGGTGGCACAAGGCGGCATGCAGCATGCACTAACTACAAACAGTACTACACTACTGCACTAGACGCTTCACACACCAAGCCTGGAGCTGCTAAGGATTCATTACCCAGGATGCAAGAGGACTAGAGCAACTACACACACACACATGTTGAGAGGTTGAGAAAATCCAATTATCAGCTGGCATTCCTTTCTCAGGGTAATTTAATGCATTGGGTGAGAGCTTCTCATTTATGTTTGGTAATTACTCTCCCTCTCCACTTTACACTCCCTTTAATAAGCTCTAACTTTACTGCAAAAACTCTGAGCTAACACTCACACATGCGCACCTTGCTCACACTCAAACATGATCACTTGTGGACACACACACACATTCTTCACACATGAAGCCAGCTCCCATCATTCCACTTACTGTATTTTGGTAGTTTTTTCCACTTTATAATTTATTTCTTCAAAACTGAAATTTCATTAAGGATTATATTTTGGTATGGAAATATTTGTGATTACTATTCGTTATGGGGTTTAATGATTCATGATTTGAGTTCTCCAAACTTGTGTGCCCCCATATTGGTCTGCATAATTGTGTGTGCAGGTGCAGATGTGTGTTTATGGATGTAAGAGTTCTTAAATTTAGAAGTGTTATACTGTCACAAAAGTTAAGCTTGTGCATAAGTGTCTGTGTATTAAAGTTTGTGTGCGCATGTGGGAATATATGTGCGCATATTACTGTTTTTGCAATTTTGTGTTGGTGTGTGTGTGTGTGTGTGAATGCGTGAGTGGGTGCATGCGTGTGTGTCAGTGAGTAAGTGTGTGTGAGTGTGTGAATATCACTGTGTTTTTTTGCATATTTTGTCGACTGGAAGAGTCTTTGTGACTTTGGGTGACAGAGAATCAGAACGGTGGTGAGAGGATGGAGATCACATCAAGATGTATGCATCGGCTCCCTCACTTCTTTTTGTTTTCTGATGGATAATTATCCTATACTCATACTTATATGTTATGTCATTGTTTTAAATAAAATGTATGTAAAATCTTTTTTTTATTTTAACATGGTCTGTAACATTGTGTAATTATTTGAAAGGACCATATCTGTGTAATTGAACCATCGTATCTGTCTTACCAATATAATGAGTACAAATGACTTTATTGTAAAGATTCTGCCAGAGAGTATTTAGCGTGAGCACTCAGCACAGATGTATTAGTAATAGCATTTGATCTGCCGTGTCGGTACGAGGCGAGGAGCGCTCAGGCACAATGAACTCATTTTGACAAATTATATTGGCAATGGATGTTTTTGTGAAGCCAGGACAGGCGGTTAAAGACCGGTATGGTGCTTTAAGAAGTCTAATGACATAACAATGAACTAATAATGATTTCATGACTAGTCTATCTTCACTATAGACGGGTTTCCTGTTTACAGACAGGGTTAGATGCACACGCAGCGAGGGGCACTGAACCATGAACTACTGTGGTCACATTAGACTACAGTATGGTAATCAAAGTACAAACGGTATTGCATTTTTCCTTGTAAAGCCTAAAGCATAATGGAGTGATAACACACTATTTCCAGAGGTGAATGTGTTGGTTTGTCTTTCTTTCGCATATTAATATAACAGCTAATGTGTGTTTGCTAGTGTCTAACATCACTGACTTGAAGACTAATATGTTGACTGTAAAATAAATGACAGAATTTGCCCTCTTGTAATTCAAGTAAATGTTAGAAGGCTAGCTTTAGTTAACTGGGAAACGAAAAACTTTCAGATTTATGAACATGGCTTTCGTGGTTTAATTGTTCATTGACCATCAACCTGTCCACGTCACTTTTTGACAATATGATCATGACAATAATACATCACAGTAACAGTTACTCTAACAACGTTACATATCATATTAGCTAGCTAGCCTGTTTTATACAGTCAATGACATGTTTGGCAGTTTGACATTCATAATTTTGTCTATTGATGGACGTAGCCTATACTATCCTATATATACTGTATACACCTTACACTATACAGTATATATACTATACACTATAGTATATATACTATCCCATGATACCATCTAGATTTACCTTGGACATTAGCGATACATTAACAAAGTCATTATAAATACCTTTAAACAAACAATGTATTCACATCAAACCTCATCTAGATTATTTGTTGGGACCACAGAATCACATCACAGTTCGTGTTTTGTGCATTTCCCCCATATTTTGGTCATATCCCATCGCCTCCCATATTAGGCTTACAGTGCATTTATAGATTCTATATAATCTATATCATTATCTTATTGAAAAATAAGAGATATGGACATCAAAAATCCTCTAGTTTTTTCCAATTATTTATTATTTAATAAATAAATAATTGGACCATTACGACTCCAATCCGCCCTTTTAAAGACTTGGATCCTTAACTGTCCAAGGGATGTGAATCCCATGGTATGTTAAACATTTTCCATCCCTGGCTTTAGCAATCAGTTAACAGCACATCAAATCCTTTGTCTATCTGTTGTCTCTGCTTTCTGCCCCCTGGTTGCACGTGCATATCTGCTGTGATGTCACCCAGAAACCTATTATTGTGACCTATTACTTATTGTGTCCAGTTTGTGTCCTGTTACCTTTCAAAGATTTATGACTACTAGTTTTAGTGTAAAATAAAGAAGAGTTTGTTGTTGCAGGTTTATGAGTACTGGTTATGTTTTGTTTACCTCATGGTAAACCTAGATTACAGAGAAAAAGCTGTGTGGAAAACTGGGAAACTCACTTCCCAAACCCACCTATCAGGAACCAATTTCTCCAATTTCCCCCCCATGTTAAATCCTCATTGGAAATGATCAGTAATTAGGGCCAAACCATATCACGTAGGTTCATAATCTTTGACGATGGAATAGATTCATTAATTGCTGGGAATATGTACTGTATATACTGTACTGTAGATGTCACTGTATGACATCTACTACACTACCCATAAGCCTTGGCGATTGTCGACCAATCACAAGAGAGTACAAAAATTATCAAGTTTGAACGTTACCGTGTGTTTCAACCATGTGTAAGAGCCACAACATAAGATTGTCCACTTCCACCTCAGCTTTGAAGAACTTAAAAACACACAAAAAGTCAATTGAACAGATAATAAATGTATGAATTACAAAATAACACAACTGACAACTAAACTGGGGTTATTATGGACAAAAGAACAATCAGGTGGCACCACTGTGCCACCTGGACATTGAACATATTGTGTTTTCCTGGAAAAACACAATATGTTCAGCTTCGAAAGCTTCATTAGCTATTCCAACTTAAACTTATTTTTAAACGCCTAAATGGTCATGCTCCTTCCCTGCTTAATGAATTTGTTACAAGACACCAGCACACCAGTAGTCAACACACGGGTCTCAATAAATGGTAACTGGCGCATTGCACTACAGAAAACCTCATTTGGACAACCAAACTTCTCCGCTAAAGGAACTAAACAATGGGTCTACCAACTGAATGGAAATGGAACAAAGTTTTTAATGTAATGTGTAATGTTAAGAAGTATATTAGTATCAAATCATGGCTAAAAGAGAAACATTGTTCTCATACCTAGATACCTGCAGACAAACCTGTATCATATGTATTTGTGGATGTATTTCTGTGGATGTATTTGTTGTATCTGTGGAGGTACTTTTTTTTCTTTCCTTTTCTATATAACATACATGTATGTTACAAAGCTAATGCTAGTATGATGTCCATATGAAATACATTTAAAATAAATACATAAATAAACTACAACACACAACAATGCTGGGATGGAGTCGGCAACTGGTCTCATGACCAGTAAATGGAGTGGATCAGGTTGTCCTCTCCCTCTTGCTTCAGGATGTTTGCTTTATGGACATCCCTTTCCCCAAGTGTGGTTTCTAATTTATATCCTGCAATTAACCTTTCATTGAATACAGTGGCAGTATTTGTTGAGTAAAAAATCTCAGCTTGGTAAATTAAGAATGTCTTAAACTTTATTATATCTGTCTTCATGTTGCTCTTGTGAAAGAAGAACACAGATATTCCCTCAGGTTCGATTAGTGGTTATTATGTGGTTTGTGTTGTATTCATGAATTCATGGAACAGAATACAAGGTAATGGGTTGCATCTAATTCTCTCTGAGAAGATGAAATGATCATTTCTACCAGTGTGAGGTTTTTAATGGTGTAGAAATTGTACACAGGATATAAATCAGTGGTACTGAGGAGTAAAAATAATAGAAATAATAAATAAAACACAAAACTATACAAATGAACTTACTGTCCAACCACCCACTTCAAAAACAAACTCAATGAATATCCCATAATATGTAGACCTAGGGTTAAACCACTTCCAATTATAAAGGGGTGTTAAAGTTGAAATCTATGTACTGTTAAAATTACATTTAAACAAACGAACACCCTATATATCTAAACAATCTGAAGATAAAGTAATATAAGATCTAAAGGCTAAACTGGAAACATAACTCCACGCCACACTCCTCCCCCGTAGTTCAATTTGATCAGCATTCAGATCATTGGCAGCATTCTCCGGTGCTGGCTTCCATTACAATACATGAATCCAGTAAATGAGATCATTTTCTAGCCAATCAGTACATGACCACAAACACACAAAGAATAGCAACTACAGAAATAAACCCTAGAAAACCACTGTGGCAGTTGCTCTTGCCACACGCCACCTAATGCCGAGTTCACGCTACATGATTTTAGCCTGATTTTCCGGTCGCTTATGAAGTCGCAGACAAAAGCCCCATTG
Source organism: Melanonus zugmayeri (assembly GCA_900302345.1). NCBI lineage: Eukaryota > Metazoa > Chordata > Actinopteri > Gadiformes > Melanonidae > Melanonus > Melanonus zugmayeri. The sequence goes on along the minus strand of OMKN01043354.1, from coordinate 2,692 downwards.
GAGGCATATCGTAGCGCGATGGTGTGAACCGCTCAAGGACGCGATCCGAGAGGCTCACGAGATGTCTAGCAGGTTAAATATCTGGACCTGTCGGGGAGTCCAAATCCTGAAGTGTGAAAGGTGTTGGGACTGGCACTAACAGCAGTGACGACCTACAGCCAATGAGAGCGCAGGACACGGGTGAGAGGAAAGCAAGGGGGAGGAGTCGTAATTTTCAGTCAAAATGATTTATCTCCAACTCTCTCTGCAGAACAGACAACCATTCTCTATTCCATATTTTATTATTTTTCTTCCTGTTTTTTTCACTGCAAATCAGCGCACACAGCGCACAATTGATCACTAGCTTCTTGTGGACATCCATTTTTGGAAGCATCACGCGTGTGATTTTGTGACTCAACGTAGTTTGGAGACCAGACTCCTTCTTGTGGAACATCTTGTAATGTGTGACCCCCTGTCACCGATCAGCCATGTAGTGTGAAACCCTAACCCATATGATTATATGATACTAAGTACAAGTAAACTGATTTTCAAGGGTGATGTGTACACAACACTCAACAGGATCTCAGACAGACTGACAGACGGGATATCCAAGAACCAAGATCATTTTAGCTGCAAGATCTGCACAGGCTTAAGTGATCATATCAGAGATACTGACTTGAGATAGTCTAATTAGTGTATTTTATTTTGGAAAACTTAATAAATTACTCTTGTGCCATGTAGTGCTCTTTTTGCTCCATGTTGTACACATGAAATGGACACAAATCAGATTCCTAAAATTAATATTTTAGGTATATTTAATAATTTATGTCATTGAATGTCAAAATACATGCTACAATTTCACTTAATAAAATGCCAAATAGTGTTAAGGATGAGCACATCCTAATCTGCCTTGCATAGAAATAGAGCCAATATTAAGTTCTGCCATGATAATCCAATGATTCACTAAACACCAATGAAAAACACCCCAAGGTACGACTGCAAGAAAAACACTATGCTGTAAAATATGTTGTTACAATTACGTTGTAAAATGACATTGTGTTGTCACCACAAACAACCATAAACTTTAGATAGAAGCAGACACAAAGACACGGAAACCATGATAACATTGAAATAAGTTTCTATTCTAAATGATAAGGAAAAGGGGAATATACAAACACAATAGTCAAGCAATAAGTTTATATTATAAATTATAAGGGAAAAGGGAATATACAAACACCTCACAATAGTCAAGCAATACGTTTATATTATAAATGATAAGGGAAAAGGGAAATATACAAACACAATAGTCAAGCAACGGGATTTGGCGAGGGAAACTCAACGTATTCAAAATAGGTTTAAATCAAAGAAAGTGAATCAGTGAACGAGTACCGATGATGGGCGAGGGAAACTCGAGTGGGTAGAGGCGTCAGGAGAAGTATGTAGAATGTAGTCCACAACAACTGGGAAATGTAGTCCACAACAACAGGGAAATGTAGTCCATAAAAAACAGGGGAAAGTAGTCCACAACAACAGGGAAATGTAGTCCACAACAACAGGGAAATGTAGTCCACAACAACAGGGAAATGTAGTCCACAACAACTGGGAAATGTAGTCCACAACAACAGGGAAATGTAGTCCACAACAACAGGGAAAAGTAGTCATAAAGTCATAAAAAACAGAACCACAACAAGTTCACTGTCATTAATATCTTAAAATGATTCTAAATAATTTCTGTTACAAAATCACTGAATTAGCAATGCTAGCTAAGTGTACTCCACATACACTAAGGTATACTCAATGATCCCTGGTTAGGAATGAGTTAGCTTCATATACCCTATCCATCCATCTAGCTAGCCAGCATGCTATCCATCTAGCTAGCCAGCATGCTATCCATCTAGCTAGCCAACATGCTATCCATCTAGCTAGCCAACATGCTATCCATCTAGCTAGCCAACATGCTATCCATCTAGCTAGCCAACATGCTATCCATCTAGCTAGCCAACATGCTATCCATCTAGCTAGCCAACATGCTATCCATCTAGCTAGCCAACATGCTATCCATCTAGCTAGCCAACATGCTATCCATCTAGCTAGCCAACATGCTATCCATCTAGCTAGCCAACATGCTATCCATCTAGCTAGCCAACATGCTATCCATGTATCCACATTTATGGATGTTGGACGGAAGCTATTGTTATTGGCTGCAAAATTAAATCTATTTTAGGATGGCACATTTAGTAGATGCCACACACATACACACACGCATGCACGCACGCACACACACACACACACATGCACACACACACACAGATCTTCACATATTGTCTCATGCTATGCTCCTGTGGGAGTGTGTGTGTGTGTGTGTGAGTGTGTGAGTGTGTGTGTGTGTGTGTGAGTGTGTGAGTGTGTGTGTGTGTGTGTGTGTGTGTGTGTGTGTGTGTGTGTGTGTGTGTGTGTGTGTGTGTGTGTGAGTGTGTGTGTGTGTGTGTGTGTGTGTGTGTGTGTGTGAGTGTGTGAGTGTTTGTGTGTGTGTTTGTGAGTGTTTGTGTGAGTGTGTGTGTGAGTGTGTGAGTGTGTGTGTGTGTGTGTGTGTGTGTGTGTGTGTGTGTGTGTGTGTGTGTGTGTGTGTGTGTGCATGACGCACATTGTGGCTCGCCTGGGTAATGTGATCCTGGTCTCCGGGACCCACCTGTCTCTAGTTGAGGACAGACAA
>OMKN01043353.1:7425-28542 GCA_900302345.1 Melanonus zugmayeri | reverse complement strand
AGGGCTTCTGTGTGGCCCCCATGGAGGGGCAGAGAGCCCTAGAGGCTGCGCGTGTCTTCCCTGCCCTAGGCTCTCCATGACGATCGCAGGAGCGCTGCGTGTACATGGAGGGGCAGGGAACTCTCCAGAACAGAGCCATACCGCCAAATGTAATTGTATACATGAATATTGTATACGCAATAAATGTTATGGTTTTTGACTAAAGTGGTCCTGACTGAATTGGTAGAAAATATCCAGTTTGTTTGAATGTGTCATATATCTTAAATAGATACTTCAAGTACGTTGTCAACTTGAACAATCCAGACTAAATTGCATGATGCTTCAGTTCAGTTGACTTGTGCCCTATTTTTTATGACATAAATAAATATGTTATCTGTTGGCACACAGATTTATTTTGTCTTACCTTCATTGAAAATTCAACTTGTTTTTTAATGTTTTTGATGATGTAACCTTCTATTCCTGAATGCTGGCTGGTTTTCAACATCCACCTGTACAAAATATATTAAACATCAGAGCACATACATTGATCAACATATAAGTAGTAGTTTATTACAATTAAATTGTCACCTGAAGAATCTGTGTTTTGCCTGTGAATTCAACTTGTTGATGAAGAGTTGAAGCACCTGCAGGCCCCTCTCTCTCTGAGAAAACAGCAATATTGTATTCACTCCTCTTCCTATAGGCCAATGAAATATTCAGTTATCTTCTTTCTCATACTCACCAATTGTCGCAAAGGACAGTCAATGAGAATTTCACGCAAGTTCTGTAATAAACAAGCAACAGACCCACACACAATGTATTTAAGACAACTTCATTGTTTCATTATTCATTGTACAGTTGGTAGATTTAATAAACATAAAATAAACAAAATGTTTTAACTATCCTAGATGAAAAAAATCACATCGCATTTTGTTGGGACCCACGGCCAAACTGCTATTCAGCACACATTAACTCACCAAAGCAATCTCTTTATATTACTATGACTATTAAAATGATTTGTACTATTACTACAGTACTTACTCCCCCTGATATTTAGTACCTGTGGAACGCTGTAGAACATCTTCAGTTCTAGTAGATCCACTGTAAGACTACCGTCTTCTACACTGTCCAAGCTTCTGGCATATAATTCCTAGAGGAAGAAAATGTTCACACATAAATGACCTAGTTTAGATTTATACCATGTTATTATGCTTTTATTCTTATCTACAGTGACTGCAAAATACAAGTATTAAGGAGAAGGTTAGGAATATGACTCAAGGATGCTTCTAGATAAATTAGGTAAACCCGGAACATTTTGGCTGGAACATCTTGCTCCCTATAGGTTTAGGTTGGCTAAAGCCTGAATAGAAGTATATACTGTATGTGTGTGTTCTTACCAGTCCTTTGAGTATGTATGATTCATCTTTTCTGTAAAAACAAATGGACAATTATTTTAAGACATCCTTCACCATTTACAATTTACACTATTTAGATCTTATTGCACAGATACTTGCCTACTGAGTAGGAGATTAATGTATTCCATGTTGCACTGAAGTATAAACCTAGGGCTAAACAGAAGAACATAAATCAATTAATGGATTGTAATTGAGATTGACAGTAATCTGTTTGATACACGAGTACTGAATTACCACTCCATCTCTGGTCTGAATATGTTGTCTCCGATTAGTTGTAAAACGATTAGTCATATTCTTCACCTGAACACTGCAGGGAAGTAGTCGATGCCGATAAGCTGGACAAAGAGCAGGTAGGCTATGGATGCCCTGCACTCATCAGCCTGAGTCTCCTCTGCCATGATGCTTCTCTTCTGGGGTACGTAAAGCAGGTCAGCCAGGGGCTTGTGAAGAGATGGCAATATGCCCTGGGGAACAGGGAGACATGGGGCTGTTATCTTGGTGCTTGATATTCACCCTAAAGCTTCAACTATATCTGAAGGTGCTTCCGTTGCTTCTCATTGAACCCTCCTTGTGGGACCCACCAGGTGGAAGATTATGGTCCTTGATATTCTAATCTAAACTGCACATCTCTCTGGACACCCTATGTCCATCCCCACGATTACATTTACTGTCTCTATTGCTGCCAACTGCGACTGAAGTTGGTCCTTTTTATTCTATTCTACGCTATTTTATTGATGTAAATGAAATGTTGAAACCATTATCTCTGCTGCGAAGAACCACAGAGGTGACCTTCTGCCAGGGTCCAGTTGGGCCTGGAATAATGGCTCTCTCAGGCTCCTCATGCAGCTGTGGGACAAAGACAGTAGAGGAGAAGCAGTGCATTGCCCGTTTGTTTTTCATCAAATGATTATAAAGAGAGCAGATGATAAGTATGGCAGGACAAATTATGATCCATGTTGACTTGGGTGTGAAAGACTAGAAGATCAAGATTACCCTAGACTGGCCTTTGAAACATTGCTTTGAAACATTAAGATCTTAAAGATACAATGACTGACACTCACAACTTAAGAAGCACCTCATTCAGCTCCTGGTCTTCAAGACATGTTGAGCTTTTCTTTTCATCTTTTCCCTTCACTTCCTCCACAAAGGGCTTGACAAAGTCTGTCAGGACGCTACAACTGCGACAAAGGCCGTACTGGTCTGACTTCTCCAGCTGCATGGTGTAAGGCACTGGCAGGCGGGACAGCTGCTTCTGAATGGAAGATAGAGCCAAGTCCAGAGAGGCCGCTCGTCCCTCACCCATACGAAGCAGCACTTTAGAAGAGATGCAGAGGAGGGGAATCACTATTATGGGAAAGGGTTGGTGGTTTGCTGCCAAAGAGGGGATGGCATGCAATTTGGATGGTCGGATGATCGATGATTTAGAAACAACAATACAATATATTATAGAAATAGCTCATCCTTTTACATATACAGGTGCATATACATACTAAAATATCTTAGTCTTTTAGTTAGACATGTTTTCATGACCTGTTTGGTTTATGAGGGCATCTATCAAGGTGATAGCATATTTTAGGTGTCATTAGGATAAGGATGATAAGGAAGCCTAGTTTGAGATTACATTATGTCCCAGCAGGGGGCGCCAAATATTTTTCCTTTAGCCTATATACTGTATGTATATTTTCGACTAGGATTGCAAGTACATGTACTTTTTGAGGAACATTGGCGCAATTTAGGGTTTAACTTCATTTTTATTCCAGAATAGATAGGCCTACATAACAAGATGAGCTCTTGGTTTACCAAGCATGTGATTAAAACACATTAAGAAAGTAAAATAATAATTAATAATAATAATAATAGCAATAATAATATAAAAAGAATAAATTAATACAAAATGAAAGCAATGTTTACAGAGGTTGTGATCTGTTGCCAAATGTGCAGTTTTGGCTTTGGTATGATAGTGCAGGTTATGGCAAAATCACGTTGGTTCCCCCACCTGTCACACCAATTTTGCACCCCTGCTGTGGAAATTCCCATGCCACGTCAGATATGGGTACATTCAGGTATTAGGTCAGAGATGGGTATAAGTTTAGGTAAGGGTTGTGGGACCAGAAAGAGATCCGTGTTGTGTGTTGACTAGAGATTTGCGAGTTAGTGGTTATGTCTTTTGCTCCCATTACCTGTTTGAAGATGTGGAGCCAATGCTATGATGGTGTCTGAAATAGCACTGGCATCAATATCGTCTATCAATTTCAGCAGACTACACAGGAGCTCATTTGGCATGCATGTCTAGGCGCAAAGAAGAAGAGATAATTAGGCACATTTGTCGAGCTAAATGTAGGTCTACGCTGTCCACAGAGAGTTCATGGTTCGTTACCTACCATGGTGAGGTGAGTCATAGCCACCTCACAGTGGACCAGACTCTTCTCCTTTTTAATCATTTCATTTGCAAGCAGCGCCAGAAGACCACAGCCCATAGACATGACAATTTCCTGATTGAAAGAGACCACATTCATTTTTACTTACTTTTTACTTTTACTTTTAACTTGTTGTTTTGCACACATCATTCTAACACAATATTCCATATCGCCTCGATTTTCATACAATTTCCTGTTTCTACATCTCAAGACACCTGGTAATATTTTCCATATTTCACCCTATTTGAGCCCTTGACCCTGCACTAAGCCTCCAGACTTCTGGTACCTGTTGGTACCTTGTTACGCCCATGATTACATGAATATCAGTGTTTAATGCTTTAGGAATAGGAAACAAAATCAACACACAAACTGTTTGAGATACACAACACAAGTAGGGTGGATGAGAATGGGAGACAACTATGGAGTACAGAGGAGAGCCATATTGGAAAAGGTTCTCAGTGATGTGGGGACCTCCAGGTCAGAAGCCCATTACACATGATGCAGAGCGCTGCTGTTTAGCATGATCAGGGAATATCGGCGCAGGCTCTGCTGTATTCTCTTACTTCTGTCTGGCTGAGGAGGTCACTGTCTATGTTTTCCCCATTGCTGTCTCCTTTGGGAGTGATAACAGATTCACACTGCCCAAGTCCTCCCACTGACACCTCTAGTTACTCAGATAACCACCTCCACCTGTTCAGAGTGTAGGATTTACCTGGTTTTTCACATCCTGAAGAAATGTTGGTAGTTGTGCACCGTCCCCTTGAGAAAGGCAGCTGTATCCGAGATCCAGGAAGAGCCGGTGGTCTTCTGGCTCCCAACCTCCATCTGATGTATCTCTCTGAAACAAGATGGGTTACATAACAGTTATAAAATGTATAATACATTTTTTTATTTAATATGATGTTTAAGGTAAGAATATTTAATCATTGTGATGAGGCCCATATTTAGATATTATAGTTATTATGCTGGATTATGGTGATCTGCTGTATGATGACTAGATCAGTCTACCAGCCTACCCAGTGGACTGTACCAACTGGTAGGCTTATCTAGCCATCATACATCTCTGGGTGGACACTCCCACTTGTGATGTCACTATGTCAATGACAATTTTAGTTACATGACAATTTTGAAACGGCTTGTAATGGCCAATCACACTCACACCTGGTGGTAAAATATGGACCCTTTAAGTAAAGCAAGCCCTGTCTTATTTATAGTCACATATTCTATCTTTTTCTTTTTACCACACTGACATCATTTTGATTTAATTCTGTCATCATCTGCTGAAATCATGTTGTTTATATGATATCCACATTTTAAAGCCATGGGATATTTCAGCTATTAGACATTATCTAATTTATAGTATTGTATACATTTGATTAATAATCACAATTACATTGCAGCAGCTTTTGTAGAAACTAGCTTTTACTTATTGTTAGTTTGCTACTATTTTGTTAGCTCAATCAATAGGTTCTAGCCATCCCTGGCATGTATTCATTTGCAGGGTTGCAGATTTTTTCCATACCCTTACAAGAGCTTAGGTTCATAAGCTATTTAAGACTGCATCTGTGACTAGTTGCTATACACATATAAACTTGACTGGACGTTAATGTCTGTCTGCAGCAACAGGTAATAAACAGCTGTGCTGTTTAGGATAGCTGTTGGGTTCAAACTTCGACTGGGCCCAGTACCTCCCACCGCTCCATAACAGTTGTCAGAAAGGTTGTCCTAGCTGAAAGCCCATGCAAAAACCCTCTTCTCGTGACAACTTACCCATTTCTGGATGATGTCACTAATCTGATCCACGGACATCATTGGCATCTCTGCGTGTCGCCACTGCCAATGATTTAACTTTGTTTGTTCGGGTTTAATGTTGTCTCTTGTCCAAAGAGGAAGGTGACATGCACCAGACAAACCAGTGGCAGCATTAGTATCTGGCTGAATATGAAGCTCTGCTTAAGACAAGATGGTCTGTGGCAGCCCCAACATAAACCTCTTAACTCTCTTTGTGCTTGAGATGTAATAGGATTAAAGTCAACGCCTGCAGTGTGGTCACTGAAGAACTCCTCTGGAAGGATCTAGAATGACATCTAGAATGATAGTCTCCCCTGTAATGAAGAGGTACTCAGGTACAACATTTGTTAGATGTCTTGGTTTGGCGTAATGAAGCACATACTTATGGAGTTCTGGAGATCTGTTTAAGTGATAATAACAATAGTATTTAGAATGACATTAACAGTGCGTACTTTCTGCCTAAAAATATACTTCATTTTATAATATAATTCATTTTAGGGGAAAGGTGGTAGTTAAAAGTGAAAAATCTAAATTATTGTCAAAGAATTCATCACAAGCCTAATGTAATTAATTGAAATAATAATATGATATGAAGACATACGTATGGATTAAGGGAGCCTATCCCTGATTCCCCTCTCTGTATGATCACAAAGACTTCAAAGGACAGTGCGTCCTCTCTGTCCTCTCTGTGTGTGTATTATAACAATAGAGCGACAATCACAGACATCCTTCTCCGTCTAACTGGCTTCAGAAAGAGGCAGCTCAGGCCCTGATTTAAGATAAATGGAGACAGGAGCCTGTTTGAACGGCAGGATTTAGCCAACATCTGCTACGTGGGTTTACTCTACCTATTGCACTGCGATGAAAGCATCGCACAAAAGAACCTCTATAGTGTAAATAGAGTGGCCACACCAGCACGCAACCCCATGTTTGTCCCTGGCTCTGGCCTGTTTAATGGGCTGCTGGTGAGGTCTGTGTTGTAGCTACAGTCCCCCTGGCTTTAAGAATATGGGAGTAAATAACGTGTGACCACAGCCGTTAGACGATGTAGCCATCAATCGCAATCACTGCCAATGGAAAAACAACTGATCTCCTGTCAAGAAAGAATAGCTATGAAGAAATCTACACACTCTCTAAGTAATTGAGAGACCCAATAGAGTAATTAAGACGCCGATGTCTCAAGATAAAATATTACACACTGTCTGTGGTTTCACGTTAGAGATTAGACTTAGCTTTTACTGTGCGTCTTGAGCCATCTATCACCTTAACTACATTATCATTTTCATTAGTTAATATAGTGGTTGATGTTTGATAGGTGTAATTGTCAGCCAGTATTGTGTTTACTGCTACTTTGTGTGCTAGCTACTTGGCTAGCTTGAAGCATGTGGGCAGCCTTCTGCTATCACATATCCATTTATAATTAATCTACTCAATGACAGGAAAACAATAAGTGTAACTGGATTCCTTCTCTGGCTCCTAATTATCTTGTTTATATGTGGCATTGGTTGTTGTTTTTGTTGTTGTATTTATTTATTTTTCCACTACGAGGACCTAACTGTTTGTTCAGGCGTATGGGTGACCTGCATGCACCAGATCTGCACTTTGTGTAATCATTGTGTTTCTATTTTAATTTCTTTGTGTTCTGTGTCTTCTAAAATGTATTCTGTTCTTAACTTTGCACCTGGTCTGCATTTTTGTGTGTTTATTGTGTATTTATTTTATCTTATTTCATGTATTCTTTATCTCCTTATCTGTACTTTGTCTTCTACTTTATATTGTGTTTTTAGCTTTGCACCCCCTGTAAAGCACTTTGTGACCATTGTCTGTGAAAAGCACTTTATAAATAAACTTGACTTACTTGACTTACTTACTTACATGTGAATACATGTTTCGGTTGTTAGTGTTCATTCTGTTGTATCAAAGTTATGTTGTATTGCATTTGAGAGATTCAGATTCAGAAAATGTATCACCTTTTCATGAGCTTAAAGGAATAATACAGGCTAAAACACTGACATTGTTATAAAACGTCTAACATTTCCTATTCATTCCAGGGTTAGTTTTTGGTTATGTGTAATATTGTACTTTATCGTTATTTACAATTTGTCACTGGCTGTCATGTAAGGCTTCCCGCGATCTGCTCCAGTGTGCTATCTTCCTACTTTCACTACCCCCTCTCAACATCAGGAGGCAACATTCTGTAAATTGTACATTTATAAATTGAATAAGTGAATCAAATGTATTGTTTATTATAATGATATGTATAACAGGCTTTATTATTAATTGTGAAAGCTAGCTAGACATTTGGCAGTATGCTATGATACAATATGCCACACGGGCGATCACATTTCGTCTGTCCCTTCGTGCCAACGGCCGCGGGATTAGAGAGCTGGTGACTTGGCTGGGAGAGCTAGCCTGGCAAGGCTAATTTTAGCTTAGCCAGTGGTGCATTCTAGAACACTCAATGGCAGTTTTTCAGTGCTGGATTTCGATCCTGTACCCCTCATTTTCGGGGAAAAACGAGGAACATTGCAAAAATCTAATATGCAGTGATTCAGAGGAGACAGAACCCCTGAGTTGTTGTCATATGGGAATTAAACTAATATCTGATACTTATGGTTGATGCTACAGCGATTTGAAGACTCTCCTATTAAACTCCATTTTAACTACTGCAGCAACTGTGTGACGTAGTAGCATCTACAGAAATTGAGTTTAGCCGTGGCAAAATGAAATACTACACAAAATGGTAAAATAGGACCTGGGGTGCGTTGTACATCATCAATAGACATATCTTAACAATGTCAAAGTGTTTTAGACTGTATTATTCCTTTAAGCATAGCAAAGAATAAAATATTTACTTATATTTAGTAGTATTATTCAAGCCTACTACTTTACAATTTACCATACAAAAAACATTTAATGTATACTGACCTCTCACTAACAACCTGCAACCTGCATTGATATTCTGTTGATTTAATGTCAGCAGAACAGGCTAAATCTTGCGCAGTGTACCTTTAAGGTTTAGTGAAGTATTTATGTAGCAGACTGGTATACAAACAGACTCTGGTCCTGTGAGAACAGGCTAAAGGCTCCACTTCCCCTCACCTCTCCTGTATTTCCTTGGTGACCTCTTAGAGAGCATACGGCTTCCAGAGTACTATTTACCCCGCTGGGCCCCTAGGGGCCCTCCAGACCGCTGCTGCTGCTGTCTTGCCTTTCTGCCAAATACCTCCCCAGGCATCTGTGGCCTTGTCAAGGAAAACTGCTCTGTTTAGGGCCGCTCCCAGGGGCCCCATATCAAGTAAGGTTCTCAGAGTTTGGTCTGATGTACTTGATTTTTAAAAGATTAGAGAGCTCTTGGTTCATACCATCCAGATTTGAGTTTGTGATTGCTTGTTTGTTCTTGTAAATGGATTATCCATGAGATTTAACCATTTTAGGGATTCATTGGTTGCATTCAGTGGTCATTGTAAGTCCAAGACTATATCTATTATTATTAAATTATACTGTAGTTTCTGGGAGTGGGTGTGCAGTACAATTGTTGGAAGATACAATAAGGTAAGACAATAAATTACACCAGGCAAAAGAAATGTAAGTAAAATATATACATTTTGAGGTATATAAAATAAGATAAATCTGGGAATACACAGTAAACAAATGAACAGAATGTACTAAAAGAAAATTAAATACATCTAAATAATAATAAATCGTATATGACCTGTGAATTGGGAAGAGAGATACTGGGAAACTGGGAGCTAATGGAGGGCCAGGTCCAGGGGAAAATGTTGACCTTGGCCCCTTTTTGTAGGCTTACAACACTGTAGCACACAATTGGAGCGAGGGGGAGTGTGGAGATGTGTGTTCAGGGAACACTGTGTGTGTGTTGTCTTTCAGCATGCTGCGATGCTGTTTATCCACCAGTATTGTATGAAGTGGAAGCTCTCAGGGTGAGAGAGAAACCTGTCAGACACCTCACATCTTCTCCGGAGAACAACATGAGTCTGGGGGACCACCCCAGATAATCCATAGCTTCATACCCTTCTGTATTCACCAGCCTGCTCGGCCCTTTGTAAATCGGCATTTTGATGACAATTACCAGTGTTGAGTTGTCCCCAATCAATAGGGCTACACAGTGAGCAGTTGCCTGGAATAGACACAGTTCGAGTCTTCTAGCTGCTGGAGCTGAGGGCTGGGGACCCTATCTGACTCGGATCAATAAGTGGCGTGCGGTGTGGCGCGTAAGACTCGCAGGTGAGCGCCTTTTTGAGATTGCACACAAGGCTTGGTTTCACCCGGCAATGGAGCAAAACTGCCCCGCACAACTCCCCGAGGTGGGCAAGCGGGAGATGTTACATGTGAGCCGGCTGTCAAAGTGAATTTGTCACTCCGCTCCCTCGCTGCTGTTTAGAGATGCTGACACACCATGTTTGGGGTACCAATGTCTTGCTGGAAGTGATGGAGGCTTTTAGCCTTTTTTTTTTTTTTAAACTCCCTTTATCCTGTCGAGGTGTTCGGTCAAGTGTTCAAATTCATACTTACCCTGCCACAAGATGTCCGCCAGCACTTCCTGCTCTCTCCCAGGTTGATTGTTCCTCTCACCTCTGTTGTATTCATACACTTTTACTCCCATTCTGTTATTTCTGTTACCCCTGGTACCGAGGAAGGCTGCAGCCCAATGTCTATTCCCTATTTATTTCCTTCTCTTTCTTTTCTTTTACATTGTACTAAATGCTTTATATGCCATGATTCATGTTACTTACTTAACAACAGCAAACACTCAACACTCCCCTGATAGAGACCCCGTTCTAAGGGGATGTGGATATTGCATATTGCAGGTACAGACAAAGCTTTGAGGTTAAAGATAAATACGGTGGATAAGGATAGTGGATCAGATTCTCCTTGTGGTCATTAATGTTTCAGAGGCTGCCAGAGGGGGAATGAGGCAGTCACAGCATCGCCCGGATACATTTCCTTTCACTCAAGATCAATCCTTCACTCACACAGAGCTCAGGTGAAGGTAAGGCAGGGCTCACCTGTGCCACAGTGGTTAGGTAACCCTCACCTGTACCAGCATGGTTAGCTTTGGTAACCGTCATCTGTACCAGCATGGTTAGGTTTGGTAACCGTCATCTGTACCAGAATGGTTATGGTAACCCTCACCTGTACCAGATTGTGTTAGGTAACCCTCACCTGTACCAGAATGGTTATGGTAACCCTCACCTGTTACCAGAATGGTTATGTAACCCTCACCTGTACCAGAATGGTTAGGTAAGGCTCACCTGTACCACAATGGTTAGGTAACCTTCACCTGTACCGCAATGCTTAGGTATGGCTCACCAGTACCACAATGCTTAGGTTTGGTAACCCTCACCTGTACCACAATGGTTGGATAAGTCTCATACTTTAATCCTATTCAAATCAAATGAATATATCTGCCCTGTGTTAAGGTCCCCACGTCTCCAGTATATCTCTGCCCTGTGTTAAGGTCCCCACGTCTCCAGTATATCTCTGCCCTGTGTTAAGGTCCCCACGACTCCAGTATATCGCTGCTCAGCATCCCAACATTTCCTTGATCCTGCTGCAGCCTGACACATGACCACATGACCTCCTGAATGGGCATTAGCACAGGCTTCAGCAAACTCAACATCTGTGCCTCCTAGCTCCACCACCGCACAAATCATTCATCAAATCAGAACACAAAAAGTAACTTTACTTGAATGCCTCAGCATTAATATTTGATCATGGCTGAGAATAAATCTTTGTCGTTTTGTACGCGTTCTCCTCCTGTGCCTGGCTTTGCCTTGTAGCTATTCTGCGCCCTGCACTCTCTCTGTCTCTCTCTGTGCTGCTGGGGTGTATAGCCGCACGCTTGGCTTGGTCATTTGTGAAATGGATCTTATGAATTTTTTAGATAGATTCATCGCTGCAATCAGGCCTGGTTAGGGGGATGCTTTTCACAAAACAATATCTTGCTGTATTTGCTCTTGAATGTGAAGCAGTTTCATGTAGACATGGGGGGAGAGGTGTTATGCCCATTCTGACACAAGCACTAAACATGCAAATGCCCGTTTAGGGAATAGGACACTGTAATTACACATTTTTTCTGCCATGTTAACATTCAAGAAAATGCAATCCAAATTCAAATGTTGTTGTTCCTAGACTAAACCACTGCAAGTGCATTACATCTTCTATTTTTAGTAAATACATGCATTATCTATTCCATGTTTATTGTAACAGTAAGATAATGATTCAACTCACAGGTGAGTTACGGTACAACCTTATTTATATTTTAAATGTATTTTTTTATGTATTTCACAGTGTTCATTTGTTATGTACACAAAGATTCATTCATGCAGCAAACTCCTTCCTTTACATTCTTGTCATCGTTTCAACTAGATCACAAATCATAAGTGATGTGATAGTATTGGGTCTTTACATGGGTATTAAACCCGCTTTAAAAGGCTGTAGTGCTAGGGCTCTTGTCACATACATTCCGTAACAGAATCCTTCGTTATCAACCCTTTTAGCCAAAGCGAGTCCTTTTAATGTCACTCAGTATTCATGTTTTATTAGGCAGAAATGATACACAACCCATGGTAACAAGGCTGAACATAAAAGCGTTTTAAAACATTTTTGGTACACCTACAGAATATAATATCAGTTCATCCAGTATGTATTTAATTTTGTTAACAAACAAACAAACACACCCTTGTGTGGCGTGGCGAGCAGAGGAATCTAGCGTGTGTACAGCAGCCCAGTGTCTTTGTTCCAGTGGGTGACAGCTCACATCTAAACAGTGTAGTGATATGTAATGCCTAATGAACCGTGTAAATATGTCCTTAAATGAGCCAACACTAGCCCCCCCACTCCCCTTTGCTTTTATCAGCCTTGTGCTGCTTGGCCCCCGTTGGCCCCCCATTGGCCCCATGCTGTTCAGGACCCCAGACCTTCCAGGCACAACTGGCCTAATGGAAAGCTTTCAGGGATGGACAGAGCAAAAATGTCCGCTCTCATTTGTCCTTTTGTGTGTGTGCGTGTGTAAGTGTTTGTGGGTGTATGTGTGTGGTCACATTTATGGGCTTTAGTATAAATAAATAAATAAACCAATCCCCTTAGGGGTATCTACACACACACACACACACACATACAGATGAAACACCTTGGTCACTGGACTGGGTCCCCGGGGGGATCAGACTGTTGGTAGCCAGGGGACATGCCATCATAACCAGGTCTGGGGAAGAGCAAGGGGCCCTCAGCAGAAGCACCTCCACCTCACTGCCTTATAATAAAACTATAGAACTCATGTTATCCTGTGCATTACTAATACTATTAGAATACTTAATAATTATGTTGCTTGTGAACAATAATCCTTCATTTGGATTTGGTAATTAACATAACATTATTACCAGTTAATTAAGGAGGCTTAAGTTTAGGGTGAGGTTAGTGGTGTGGTTAAGGTTAAGGTCAGAGTAGAGAAGCACTGCTCAACGTGGAAGCCTGCACACATCCGTGGTACACCTGCGCCACAACTGTGTGTGGCTAACAGTTTTAGTGTGTGGCTAAAAGTCTGCAGCCACTGCTAGCCAATGGAGAAACCAAGCTAGCATGAGAGGGTGGCGCGGCGCTCGCAGCCTGTCACCTGCTTCATCCGCGTGCCCTGTTATTATTTTTCTCCCATTCTCCTGCTTTCTTCTCTCTGGCGTCATTAATAATTTGTGGCGATGCCTTGCTGCCCGATGACAGCTGTGCGGTTAGCGTGGAGTCTATTTTTCAGATCAGGTGAATAATGAATAAGGCCTTGCAACAAAAGAGCCCTGTCCTATACGAGCTGCTGCTACTGCTGTCTAGCGCAGGCCGGCTAGCTCACCTGTCCACTGGGGAAGGGACAGGTGTGGAGCAAACTGCTCACTCCATCTCTCTTGTTTCTCTCTCACTTTTGCTATAATTTATCTTCCCCAAGCCCCACACAGAATACGCAAAAGTGTTGAGTTTGTTTGTTTTTAACTGACACACTTTGATAAATCACCTGTAATACTCTTCTGTCCGTCATCCTCTCCAACCTCAGCGATCGCGGCAGATTTTAATCAGCTTTGCAATGGAAATCTGTGAGAGTCCTTTGAGTCTGGCCTCTGCCCAACCTGCCAGACCTGTGTGAAATCTGCTGAACAGCACAGAAAGCAACCGCTGCACTATTATGACCATACACAATACCCTCCAGCTCCAAGACAATAATCACCACCGTCCTCTCCTTATCCTGCCCATCTTGTTTCACCAGATGCCCTAAGTCCTGCAGGAACCCTGGTGTTGGTACTGGCTGTTAAATCTTTGAGCTAGTGGCAGGGTGGGAACCTGTGAGGCATTGCTGTAGAAGATATTTATCAGGTTCTAGTTTTGCTGCTTGTTGCTTTTGCATAAAATCTATTTTTTGTCTTTTGTCTTGTAACATAGGCCTACTGTGAAAATCGGTAATGCTGTTATAGTAGGCCTATACGTCTATTTCTAAGGGCTGTCTTTAAAAACACATTTTCAATCATGTGTCTTGTAATAAAGCGATATGAAACTAAATACAGCTCAATAGAATGGATATTTAATAGCCTACAGATCGGGGTCTTTGCTAAAGTTCTTGGAGCTGCAAAGAACTTCATCTAAGTCTGCCTCTAAAATATCTGCTTCATAATTCATGTTATTTCAGATGAATAATAAACTATCCAAAAACCACTAAATGTGGAATTCTGAACTTAATTGCACAACTATGCCAGATATGTCAGGAAACCTTAATTCACTCACAGGCTGCGGCTAAGCTGGAGACTGCAATGCTCTGATTACTCGCCCAATCGAATCGATTGAGCCATTTTCTATTCATATTTCATATGCCTTTGGGCAGTGGAGTAATGCTTCACAGCTCCACGGCCACACTCAAATCTTGCCGGGGCCTAATGGGTGAACATTCATGGTGCTGCACGGCCCCCCCGCCGAGATTTATCTTGAAAAGCTTATTTTAGGGAATCGTAACAACAGCCCATATATGCTATATGTGATATTGTAAAAAACAAACATAATACTTTATTTAAAAATACTTCATTTTTATTTAAAATTGTGCTACCTTTGTAGGCCTACACTTTTATTCAGATGCGCAAACAGGCCACAGATGACCAGTGTGAGACTTTCCTTTTTTAAATAGGTGCATCATGTCAAGCATTCGTTAGTAGTTTAGTTAACAAGACAACAGAAATATGAGCCCTTTTAGAAGAAAGTGTTTTTTATTCCTTGTCTCCTTCCGTGTGGCGTTTTAGGCTTCAGCTTTTTCTCTCTCTTGGTTAAACGAGCAGGACTTTCTCTTTTCCCTTTGTCTGTCCCGTCTTGGGGTTTAAAATATTCAGTATTTTCGCAGGTCTTGGATGTTGGATGCGGACTTAATCCCCGTTACAGCCTAAAATAACGCGAGAATTTGGTGCAGGCGGTTTAACTCGGTGATCATTTAAATAATTGTCGTCAAAACGAAATTACGATCGCCTATATTTTTGGTGCAGGTAACATTTTACCGGTCGCTTCTCCGTGATTGATCTCGTACAGTGACGTCACAACATCCACAATTAAGCCAGCCTGACGCAACGGTAGATTCAATGGAATAAATAGATTTTCTCTAAGTTTGACAACAAGGTTGCATGATAAAAAAAGCATCTGGTCGGTGAAAGACAGTGGCTGCAGGGACAGTGTTTGACGTAAAAACAAAAAGACGAGCCAAAAACAAACACATCCTTAGAGCTCCAGGCGATAAAGCAAACGCTGTTCAGACCATTTGAGCCACCAGGTAGAATGAGATAAACACGCTTCGTTAGGAGCCTCATTTATAATTCATGAATCAATATACACTTAGCTATTGCTTTATGAAAGTCAGCTGCTGTCCCATTTTTCCTTTGCGTGATTTAAGTTAGAAGAGGCCATCATCTCTATTGAGTTTGAGTGCATGTGCTTCCTCTTATAGCCTATCTATTAAAATAGCAAAAGCAATGTCACTGCACACACAAACTCGCATGAACACACAAATATCATCAAAGACATTTTTATGTTAGGCCTATTAGGCTATTCTATATTAATATGTTAGACTGGCCCGTTTATGCTGATCAGCACACTGCTCATTTTATGAGGGACTTCTGATGTTTAAACAAACATACGCCTAACAATTATAGGCCATAGCCTATTACTGCATCAAAACAAATCTATTGTTATTCATAAAACGCAATTCGAAGTAGGCCTAATAGCCTACCTTGATGTTTTTGTTGGTGCTATCTGTTGGTACTATCCACAAATATTAGGCCTACTGGACATAACATTTTGTTTTAACATCAAAATAATCTGATTTAGAATAGATTTAAAAACGAATCTGGCACTGTGCTGCCCAATGCCTTTGTGTTAAATAACAATAGGCCTACTATAAAAAACGATGCCTCCTTCTCGGCTGAAGACGCGTGTCTGATTACGCGTGTCTCGGAGACCCTCCTCGGAGACCCTCCTCGGGACACTTGGAGACTCTCCTCCGGACACTTGGAGACTCTCCTCGGGACACTTGGAGACTGTCCCGGGGACACTTGGAGACTCTCCTCCGGACACTTGGAGACTCTCCTCCGGACACTTGGAGACCCTCAGGACACATGGAGACCCTCCTCGGGGCACTTGGAGATCTCCTCGGGGCACTTGGTTCACTCCGTGGTCTCCCATGTTCCACTGAAATAGCCAACGGCAAAGAAGTAGGCGACTCCCAGCAGCTATTACACAGACTGACTCCAAGTATGCTGACACTGATTCCATAAACTGTTAATTATTGGGGATAGGCTAAAAGTCTGTAAGAAAGGTAGGCCTATTCTTTCAAACGAAAACGACGTAGCGTATTCAAATATAATAATACAATCAAACGATCAATCTAGATCATTTTTAGGCTACATATTGGTTATTGCAGGACAGACCAGGCCTATATATTTTCTATAGGACAATAATTGGGTTACATCTATAGGCCTACCCTAAATCTTGCGGTCATTGCAGCCTACTTCTTTTTTGTCGCATGCTATAAATATAATAGAAAACGTATTATTCGTTTTATTGCAATCTTTTATTTAATTCAAAAAGGTACGGCATCATAGGATGCTGTAATGTATTGCCGTAAACCATGTCACTAGCAGGCCTCTATAGGAGCATCTCAACAACACAATGTGCAAAAATGGAAACAACATCGTTAAACACTATGAAGTCACCCTTATGTGTATTAAATCACACAGTCGTGTGTCTGTTTTGCCCGCATTATACTTCAATAGACAACAAACACATTCTCTTTGGAGAGGCGCAGATTTTCGTTCCGTCCTGAGTGTCAATATTTTGGGTTCAGATCAACCCGAGGGGATTCAAACCGGCTTTGAAACGTCTTGGACACAACAGAGTCAGTGTCATTCCTGGAAGCATATAGGCTCTCCGTCGTATAGGCCATACATTCCAGTTTAGTGTCGTTATAAAGTTTCTCTTTCTTATAAAGTGTTTTGTGGGAGAGTTCATTTGAGGCCGTGCTGCGTCTCTTTGTGCCGCCTCAGGTCCACCTTGCGCTGGAAGCCCTTGCCGCAGAGGTCGCATCCGAAGGGTTTGAATCCCGTGTGTTTGCGGCTGTGCGTTATGAGATTGGAGCTCTGGCTGAACGCTTTGCCACACACTTGGCATTTATGAGGCTTTTCACCTGCATCAAAATTAAGATCAAAGTTATTACAAATCCTCCACTTTCTTTCATCATCATTTGTAATAATTGACACTTGGTACTTTACGCACAACGCTTGGGGACTATTAAAGTGTGTGGAAGGTGTTGTAGCGGCCTTGCCTGTGTGGATGAACGTGTGTTTCTTCATGTCGGACTTCTGGTGGAACCTCTTGCCACAGTACTGGCAGGGGTAGGGTCGGGTGTCCGAGTGGATCAGGAGGTGCGTGGACAGAGTCGAAGACCGCTTGAAACTTTTACCGCATATTTTGCAGTCAAAGCTTCTCTCCTGGAATTGGAGAGAAAGATGTCAGGTCTAACTGTCTGCTCCCCATGTCTTAATTCAAAGTCATATCATTCCCAAGTGTATGCAATCGATCCTATACCTGTGAGTGGACCGCCTTGTGTTGTTCGAGGCTCACTGCGTGTCCGAACGTTTTGCCGCAGACGTCACACGCGTAGGGCCGCGTCCCGCTATGAGACCTGCGGACGTGGACCTCCAGACCATGCGGAGTTGAAAATACCTTAAAAAAAAAGATAACGTATCGTATAAAATAACGATAACAAGAAGCCGTATTAGAAATAATCTTAACGCGAATCTCAAAGGTTCAAATTTCAAGAGTAGTAGGACCTAGTGGTTACCTTGCTGCATTTGACGCACTTGTACGCGCCGTTGAGGATGAGCGTCTTCATGTCACCGTGGGGGGGTTTCCCGTGGAGATGAGCTCCGCCGTCCGGGAAGAACACCGGGGGGGCTCGGGGGTCGAACACACCACCGCCGACAGTCGGCCTGTACTCCCTGTTGTAGTCCTCGTCCCCCAGCGTCCTCTCCTGTGTGAACAGAGGTGACTTGTCGTTGGCGCAGTCCAGAGACACGCTACTTCTGTCCAGGTCCACGTCGTGGTGGTGGTGGAAGCTCTGCTGGACCAGGCGCCGGAGGTCGGAGCCTGAGTAGCTGGTCCAGGCGTACGGCCTGAAGGGCACCACGAACGGCTGGGTCTCATCATCCACCAAGGGCGACAGGGATTTTTCCGAGTTAACTAAAATTGATTCACAGAACAAATACACACAGCTTATCATCATCATCATCATCATCATCATCAAATCAAATAGGACTATGACTAATAGTCATTTATCTCCAAAGCCTTTAGGCCTACTCCGATTACCTTTAACGTAGGCTATATGTAGATTATTATAATATAGGCCTAACCTAAAATGATCTCAGAAAAAGGAAACATCAGAAGGGTTCACATGTTCTTCTAAGAGCTAGAATATCTTATATATGTCTTACCGGGAGACGCGGACGCGGACGGGAGACGCCAGAAGTCGTCGTAGTCCGGAGACTGAGCGCACAGGCTGCTGTCCTCACAGCTCAGCGGGGACTTCACGGGGGAATAATTCACTTTATTAACGGGGAGATAATTCACTTTATTAACGGGGGAATAATTCACTTTATCCACCAGGTGAGGAGCAGGAGAAAGGCCGTACGGGTCTATCGAGTCTTCTGGGATTTTATCTGCTTCTAGGAAAAAAAACAAAAAACATCATTAACATTTGTAGATCTATATTATTAGTAATTTTATTTTATGTCGAAATATAAAAAGCTATATATTCTATATATTAACAGAATATATATATATTATATATATTCTGTTTCTTACTTTGGAAACGACTGAAGCGATTTGTTAAATTAATTACAGTAGAACAATTGTTAATAGTAACCTATAATAGTATAGTAAAAATAATAACATCTTACAACTATAACCATGTCTAATAGGCTAATTGAATAATAATGACAATTTAGCCTAAGCTATAGGCCTATAATAAAAACTGTATTTAAATCATTGTGATCATTTTATGGTCTCTATGGTCTCAATAATTAGGGCTTTTCTATTAGGCCACATAATATAGGCCTATAGCTATAACTATGTATCATTTATAATCTACTATAGATTATAAACACCTGTATATAGGCCTATATATATATATATATATATATATAGAGGGGAGACCGGGGATAATTGTAAAACTGACTTCTTCAATTGTATTATTATAGTCTTGTCCTTATTAGAGAAAATATATCACATTTATTATGAATTAGTGCACACAGATATGTTTCTTATATCAAAAGATAACTAGTGTATTTCAAGTAGTCTGTGAGTTATGAAGGAAAATGTTAAAAAATGTTACAATTGCCCCCCGGTCTCCCCTATACCTGAACATATGTGCGCCAGGATGGTCTCCAGCCTGCTGTAGTCCTCCTCCTCGGCACGGGGCTGGTGGTAGCTGTGGGCCCGCTTGCTCTTCACCAGGAAAGACCGCGGCATGGTCCGCGCTCCAGAAGGCCTATTATGAAAAATAAATCTGTGATAATCCGTTAATCAGGGGGGGGGCTCCTCCTCTGGGCGACGCTGCTGCTGCGTTGTCTGAAAAGAGTCGAACTCCTCTGGTTTGAACCGTGCTTTCAAAATTGCTTTAAAAAAGATTGCACCGCAGACAGAGCATGCGCAAAGATGTGCGTCGTCGCCGACCAGGTGTTATTATAGGGGGACAGACAGGTGCCTCTGGAGTTTCAAGTGCACAGACCGCCTCCTCCGGCTTGTCATTGGTTCATCCCGTGGAGGAGAAATGATTCCGGAGTGTGTTGAAGAGGAGGAGGCCAGCGCTGCGTGTCTCAGTGGGGAGTCGGGGCCACTTGGGCCCCGTGAAGACAGTCAGGATAACGCGTTATCACCGCGTTACCCAACCTGGAGGACGGGAAACGCGGAGAGGCGCCTGTCTAGGTATGTTCCAGTCCTACAGCCCCCCCCCCACCTCCAATACACGGCTATCTGAAAGGTTTAGAGAAGTGATGCACATTAATAAGGCGTTTACGCGAAACGTCGAAAAGCACTTCCAAATATAACAATAATAATAATAATAATAATAATAATAATACATTATTATACTATGAGCGAAACATATTGAATACACTACTGATCTGTAGGTCTGTGTTTAATTGCGCCAGGAAACCAATGCGCCTAATACAGAGATTATGGACACATGCTTATCCTTTTACGCATAAAACCACGGGGCGCTTCAACTATAACACAAAGTAAAATATGTTTTTTTTCGTATCATATTATCATATGCTCAAACAAACGAACTAAAACATATGTGTACCTGGTTCACTGCCTCACACAGTGCAGGACGGGATGAGCTCGTTCACCTTATTAAGTTGGCTTCATTTCACCTTATTAAGGCGCTTAAACTAACGTTTGGAGACTTTGGTCTTTATCTCCCAGTGAGGCAGGAAATCAAAGCCTAGCCTCGTCGTGTAATGGAAATTCTCTATGTCTTTATGTTAAACGGAGGCCTGCTTCTATCATCATGTGACCTGGCAACAGAACATAACATGACATGCATTTCTGTATTATTCCACTCCAATAGTATCCTGGGGAGAAGGCCAACTTCTCACAACAGTAGTCTGGTATCCTTGGGAGAAGCCTACACTTCCGTGGGTGCCTGGTACTTCTTATCAACAGGTGTCCGCAGCCCCTGGGAGGGGTGGCTTTGTCACTTTAATATTCCTATGCAAACTGTTTTTCGAGGCTCTCATGGTTTGACCAGCGTTAGATGCGGGTCGGGCTGTGAGACCCCTTCTGCAGAAGATTGTTTTTTGTATACTTTATATCTTTTATATCTTTTATAATCAAGCAATAAATCATAACTTAATTTCTACTAAACCAAACTGTGTCATCACTAAACCAAACTGTGTCATCATTGGCAAAGCAAGATTTTTCCA
>OMKN01043348.1:0-13400 GCA_900302345.1 Melanonus zugmayeri | reverse complement strand
GGATAGAACCCAGGCCTAGCTAGGATAGAACCCTGGCCTAGCTAAGATAGAACCCAGGCCTAGCTAGGATAGAACCCAGGCCTAGCTAGGATAGAACCCAGGCCTAGCTAGGATAGAACCCAGGCCTAGCTAGGATAGAACCCAGGCCTAGCTAGGATAGAACCCAGGCCTAGCTAGGATAGAACCCATGTCTAGCTAGGATAGAACCCAGGCCTAGCTAGGATAGAACCCATGTCTAGCTAGGATAGAACCCAGGCCTAGCTAGGATAGAACCCAGGCCTAGCTAGGATAGAACCCAGGCCTAGCTAGGATAGAACTCAGCCCTAGCTACGATAGAACCCAGGCCTAGGTAGGATAGGACCCAGGCCTAGCTAGGATAGGACCCATGGTTCATTCATTTTGTAGAACAGGATACAATTATTCCATGGTGATTACATAGATAAAAAACAATGGCTGTTTTCCAAACCGCATACTATACTAGTAGTACGTACTGATTTGGCCAGTATGCAGTACGCTAGTGTGAATAGAATCTGCAGTATGCCAAAAATACCCAGATGTCGTACTGATTCTCCAGTATGTATCCGACCAGACTACCTCTCCTACAGTGTCCCACAATGCAAAGCGCTGGAACAGCCGCCAAACGACCGGCTGCTCTCACCCCCAGCGGCTCCTCATGTCCGAAAATGTTGGAGCAAATTTCCAAACAGGCGTTATTTGAATAACCTGACTACATATTCTGAATCTACATGGTTACTTTCTCGCCTGAAAAAATATTAAAACTTAATAAAGTGACATATTAACAGCACCTAGAGCGAACATTACAACAGTTTTCAGCCTGCTTTAAAATCCCGCTATCGCTGCCGGCTGGTGTGAAATGCATTCTGGGATACGTGGCTGCATACTTCAGTGTGAACAGACTGAATCGTTCATTCAGTATGCAGTATGCAGTGCATACTATGTAGTATGTTAGTATGTGGTTTGGAAAACAGCCAATGTCTTTATTTTGATATTTTATGCCTAAAGTCTCTTTATCTTAACTTCCCTGTGTCTCCCCCTCCCCCATCCCCAACTACATGTCAAAACAACTTGATGCAACAATCTTTCATAAACAGACCGTGAGCCATGAACTCTCAATTCTATTTATGGAAATGATTTCAGCAGAAGAAAAAAAACTGCATGGAAAGAAGAAGGGAAGAAAGTAAAGTCTGGTGACGTGGATCAGAGTGCAGAGATCCAGGAAGAAACACACACACACACACACACACACACACACACCTTCATGTGGTAGGTGGACATAAAAAAAGGAGGCCTGACTGTGATCCATTACTGTGAACCGTACAGTTCAGAAGATGTTATACTCAGGTCTCTTCATACTTACTTATACTGTACACCACCATCCCAAAACCATGACCACGCAAATTCACCACTATTTGAGATGGTTTCCAGTCCCAACTACCATCCATTAAAGAACAAAATCTGGACCAGCTTACCCCAGGTTGAGGTCATTCTCTGTGTTGTCCAACCACAGGCGCACAGCCACAGAGTTCCCCTCACGGCATTGTGTGAAGATGTCATCCATAGCACCCAGTAGTGGTCCACAATCCGCTGCTTCCCTGGTTATAGGCATCAAAACAACAACAATGAGCAAATACACAAAGACATAAATGTGATGTCATCATGTGAGAGATATTTTAGAGCTGAGCTAAGGGTCTTGCAAGGGTGCCAGCTTGTGTATTTGTCGTGTGTGTGTGTGTGTGTGTGTGTGAGCGTGCGTGCGTTCGTGTGCGCGTGAGCGAGAGAGAGAAAAGAGGGTTGTGAAAACTTTAGGTATGCAAACTTTTATAGAGGATACAAATCATGAACAACATGAGCATACAGCTTTGAATTATAAAACCTGAATACAATAAAATATATAATTTCATTTAGTATTTCGTATTGTTTTCCTGTTTTGTAAAGGCAACGCATTTCTATTGAAAAAAGTCTCTCTTATAGCCTAATCTATCGTTCAACGACGATTCATTCAAAACATAACACACTTCTAACAAAACACAGTCGCTTACTTACAAGTAATGTTCTCACAAAAACGTGGAAAGCAAAGTCGGAAGGCGATAACTGTGAACTTTTCCCGGTGGCGCCGCTCTGCTCTCTTCTGTAAACTCAAGGAGCAGCAGAGCGTCCACGCCCCGCTCCGCTCCCAGCGCCCGACGCGTCCGCTTCATGGACGTTTAGTGACCGCCGTCAGCGAGACACTGGCGCCCCCTGCTGGAAGGACTTTATACGGCATCTAAAACAGGACGTCAACGTCATCGCTGTAACATTCTGCAAACTTTCCGAAAAACCTGGCTGCACATATACGCACTTTTATATATCCGCACTGGTCCAAGTATATTTGCAATATCTAGTCATAGTCATGTAAGGGAAATGCGGATGTTGGCATTGGCTCAACATAATTAATAATGTATTGTAATTATTAATAAAACATATATTTGTTCAATTGGAAAATACCGATAGCAAATACATTATATTTTGCTTTGACAAACTACAATGTTGCAGTCGGCATGGAGGTTTGCTCCTTCTTAGTTCAGGAGTTGTCTATACATATGCGTACACTGTTGTTCTAGCGCATGCAGCGAGCAGGACCCTGAGCCTGAAGCGGTTTTGGGCGGCCCAGAGCTCGACAGCCACCCAGAGGGTGGATGGGCATAATGTCCCTGATGCCTTCATCATACATCTGGGTTAATGGCTAATCAAACCCATGCCTAATGGTAAAATAGGGGCCCTTTGAATGGGCTGGTGGTGCACGAAGGGTGGATTGTAATCATCTAATTAAACAAACATGCACAGCTCTCTTGTTCCACCACTACATGTCTAAATAAAATGAGCACACTCTTGCATTTAGAATGGCTGCTTTTATTCAAGAAAACAGCAGACAAAAACATTCTGGAGGAAAAAGATAGGATATTATACACAATGAGACAAATGACTATGATGTGCACAAGCACTTCACTTGACGTTAAACACATTTATCCTTTACCATCAGATCCTGAAGTTATCACCCTTGTTGGAGCACAATACTGCTAGCAAAGAACACTGGAGCACAGGGCCTTCATCCAACTTTTGTATTGTTGATGCTTACTCTCCATTATTGACCACAGTGACATTTATGCAAATTAATATCACGTCGGACTTTGTTTATTGATCATTAGTTATGCTTACTACAGCACCCTGCATCACAGTGCTTAACAATGTTTCTTGAAGAAAGAAGGTGTGGACCTATTGTTGCTAATATAGAATTATTATCTATAATATCATATTACAGTAGTACATCACTGTCACTCTCTCTGGGGACACCCAGTGTGGTATTATGTGTTGATAACAACCAAGTTGCTGTTGTTAAACAGAGGTTGGCAGCTGAGCCTTAATTCCACTGTCCTGGCAGAGGAGAGGAGCACCGTGGATCTCTTCAGAACCGCTAGGCTTTGGATGTCGTCGACACGTCCATTGCGAGGCTCTCTGGTTTGGCCGGCGTCGGTACTACAGATGGACCAGGTACTACCGGTGGGGTGCTGCTATGTGCTACGGGGAGAGGTGTATCATGTATCCTGCTAACAGAGGGTCCTGGCAGAGGGGAAACTACCATAGAAGCTGGTCCAATCACCACGTTATCAACTTGTGTTGGAATAACAGTTTCTGCTGCTGCTGGTGGTGGTGTGAGTGGTGCAGGAGCTGCTATGTTGGTTTGTGTCAGCTGTACGAGGGAACTAGGACTTGAATCAAGCACAGCCACACCCAGAGGCTGTCCAGGTCCGGTGAGTACCTGCAGAGGTCCTGCATCCGTATCAGCTGGAGACGGGTAAGAAGGTGGAGCCTGGGTTTGGTCTATGGAGAATTCTGTGGCAGGTGGAGCTTCTGTGACAGACCCTGCGGCTGTTGCCTCTGCGGCTGCCGCCTCTGCAGCTTTGCTCTGCATCTCATCCATGCGTCGCTGGACCATTTTTGGCATCAACTGCACATAGGTCCCCATTAGACGATGGTTAGAGCGAATCAGCTTCCCAGCACAGTTATCCACACAACGGTCCTGAACACATCAACAACAATTAAAACAGCTGTGCAATTACACAGCGTGTGATGTAAACATTAAATTTACAGAATGAGATTTTGTTTCCACATCCCTCACCTCGTCCATTGTCAGATTTCTGTAGTTAAAATTGCTGGAGCATCGTTGGAAGCAAATCTCGGTCATGCGATTGTAAACCAGCAGGAAATCCCGAAGCTATTAAAAAAATAAAGCAGAATACAAGCTTTTACAGTCAACAAAACCCTAAACGCCTAAATGCTAGTTGTGGTGACTTCGGCACCAACGCTATTGTGCTACAGCGTTGAACACATACATCAAAACTTAACATAACTTACATTCCGCAGTTGTTGGTCAGGCTCCATCATTGATATCTGAACGTTGGCTAAAATGCTAACAAATGAATGGAGAAGAGGGTCTACCGTCTCTTATTTAGAGGAAAGTACTATATACGTGTATATATCTGAAATGTACTCAATCGCACATTATTAACAACATAAACATACACAAACATAAACCTAACGCATGCCAGTAGCGTGACTTTCACACGGCGGCCGCCATTTTTGTCAGTAAATCCGTCACAACTGTATACGCGAGTGCGTCATCCATGTTGGACAGCTAACTACGGCAACTCCACTTGGACAACTCCACTTGGACCGAGGAGGCAAAGGCACTGACGGCTGGGAAACTGGAGCCTCTAACTAGGCTGGGCCGCAGATTACCCGCTGCAACGCGCTGGAGGAACCCTGAAGCCAAGGACCCCTTTCTGTTTGAGTTTGAGAACAGGGCGTTAACAATTTGTGTAATAATAATAATTCAGTGATTATTAAAATGTGATGTTGTGTTTTTGGATAATAAAGAGTTGACATAGCTTTCATAAGGCAAATGACCTAATAAGAATATAGTGTATAGTAAGAAAAATCCCTCTGGTCTACGACAATCCCCAATGCCCCAGGACAGATGGGGACTCTGTCCTGTCGAAGAGCACCGTCTTTCGGATGTGACGTTAAACCGAGGTCCTGACTCCCTGTGGTGATTAAAGATCCCATAGCACTCTTCGCAAGAGTAGGGGTGCTAACCCCGGTGTCCTGGCCAAATTCCCAACCTGGCTTGTATCAACACAGCCCCCTAATGATCCCCCGGTCTCTCTTGGTAGTTTCATCACTCCTCACCTCTCCACTGTGAGAGCCAGT
This sequence comes from Melanonus zugmayeri, assembly GCA_900302345.1. Taxonomy (NCBI): domain Eukaryota; kingdom Metazoa; phylum Chordata; class Actinopteri; order Gadiformes; family Melanonidae; genus Melanonus; species Melanonus zugmayeri. The sequence continues at coordinate 8,132 of OMKN01043348.1, read as the reverse complement.
GTGTGGTGAGCGTTCTGGCGCATACTGGCTGCCGTGCATCACCCAAGTGGGTGCCACACACTGGTAGTGGATGAGGTGTGACACGCCCCCACACGCACACTCACTATGTAAAGCGCTTTGGGTCATAGAAAAGCGCTATATAAATGCAATGAATTTATTTATTTATATGTTCGGATGATCTCTAGAACAGCCATAGACTATCTAAATAGCCAGCATGTCAAGTTTGTACGTCCTCCGGGTTTTGTGGGCGCTTGGGCAGCTAAAAACTAAACGCGAAGTAACTGTCCAAGTGGAGTTGCAGTAGCTAGCTGTCCAACATGGATGCCGCGCATGCGCAAACGTATAGGCCAGCTGTGACGGATAACGTACTGACAGGGCGCACGGCAGTTGTGACCTGCGTCGTAACAGCGTCTGAAATGCTGCCGATTCACCACCACCACCCACCCAGCGTGGAAAGTGGAAAAAGGTACATATTGTAAAAATATGGAATAAAGGTTTATGTAGTGACATAGTCCTTTGTGTCCTATTGTTCCGTCACTCTTGGGCTGGCTGGGTATAATAGACGCTTGTTGCTGTTGCTTAAAAAAAAGGAATGTCCAGAGGGATTTGAAAAATAAAAGGATCTTGGTTTATTTGTTCAAGTGTTTAAAACAAAAAACAACAAGGCAAACAATAAGCAAGCAAGGTCTAAAGACTGTGCGCTTCCAGCCAAAACCACCCCATTCGGCTTCAGCACCATTCCTTTTAAGGACACTTTTGACCTTTGGAGGGAGGGAGCACTGATCAGTCGTTAAAGGGACACACACACAACCAAAAAATGACAAAACATGTGAACAAAAGAATTGGCTCCTACATAACCGGCCCCTAATTGTATTTGGGGTACCACAAAGACAATTATGATTTTCTTTTACAGGAGCCTATATTACTCTAATCATTAATAAAGTTCATCAATAATCTTGACGTATAACAATTAATGTGTGGTGTGTGGTACTCATCTTTTAGATTGGAGACTTCCATTGAGCTCCAATAGCACAGCTAGTGGAGACTACTAGACTGTGTCCTCTAGCAGCAGGCAAATCTTTGTTATGGGTCTTTCTAGGACACCGGTCTGTGTCTTGACCTTAACTGCTCGCACCAGGCCATTAGAGTCTGATTTGACCTCTAATATTCTCCCCAAGACCCAAGAGCCGCGTGGTGCAGAGGGATCCACCACCATGACCACATCTCCAGGTGTGAAGCATCTTCTCCTTTTGCACCATTTCTGTCTCTCTTGCATGAGAGGCAGGTACTCTTGGCTCCAACGCTTCCAGAATAAATCTGCCATGTACTGCACCTGTCTCCAACGGCGTCTTACATACAGGTCGTTCCTGTCAAAGAGTCCAGGTGGCAGAACGGGTTTGGCCTTCCAGAGTAAGATGTGGTTTGGGGTGAGAGGCTCTAGGTCTTGTGGGTCACTGGTGACTGTGGTGATTGGGCGGCTGTTCAAGATGGCCTCTACTTCGCATAAAACAGTTTGCAGTCCCTCGTCATCTAGAGTCTGCTGCTTTAAAACTGAATGGAGGACCTTTCTTATGGATCTTATGAGCCGCTCCCATACACCTCCATGGTGCGATGCTCCAGGGGGGTTGAAGCTCCACTGTATACCCTTGTGAAGTAGAGCTCTTTGTATTGTGCCCTGATTTAAAGAAGAGAGGGCTTCCCTCAGTTCTCTCTCAGCCCCAACAAAGTTGGTTCCGTTGTCAGACCTCATGTGTTTCGCTTGCCCTCTTCTGCAGGCGAAACGTCTCAAGGCATTGACACATGAGTCTGTGTCAAGGGAGTAGGCGACCTCAATATGCACAGCCCTGCTCGTCATGCAAGTGCATATTACGCCGTACCTTTTTAACGTGGTACGTCCTCTTTTGGTTTCAATAGGGCCAAAATAATCAACACCTACGTTTGTGAAGGCAGGTAGATCTGGCTGGAGCCTTTCCTGTGGCAGGTCAGCCATTTTCTGTTCTCCAATTTTGGCTCTGTGCTGTCTGCACACAAAACACTCACCAATCACTTTCCTTGCTGCAGAGTTAGCTTTGATTATCCAATATCTTTTGCGAAGCTCTGAGAGAATGTGATTTCTTCCTCCATGTCCGGTCTGTTTATGTATGTTTTGTAGAATGAGTGTGGAAGTGTGACTATTCTTGGGGAGTATGACAGGGAACTTGATCTCGTCTGGCATAGCTGCCCTCCTCAGACGTCCTCCTACTCTGAGCACTCCATCCTTTAATACAGGGTCAAGTCTGTAGAGGCTGCTTGTCTTTTTGACACCAGATGGCGCCATTTGCAACGCTGCCATTTCCTCTGGAAAGCTTTGCTGTTGGGTGTGGCAGATGATTGAGTTCTCTGCCTCCTCCAGGTCTTCCAGGGTAATGGTCTGTCCACCCAGTGTGGCTTTGACACTTGCCATCTTCAGTTCTATAACCTTGTGAGTGGCTCGAGTGACTGTGTTTGAAGTGCTGACAGTGGACTGAAACTCCTTTCTTCTGCGAGCTAGCAGTCTCAAAGCTTCCTTTAGCTTCTGAATCCATGCCACTGCAACTTTCAGCTTTCTCCAGCTGGAGAAATATGTGATCAGCTTGTCTTAGGGTTATCACTGCCTTTTACAATAACTGTACCTACAGTAGGGTTTCTCTTGACCTCTGGGTCATCAACAGAGAGTGATGTGGACTCTAGGGAAAGCTGTGGCCAGTCCTCTTCTGGCTTCCAGATCATGTCCGGGCCATGGATCCACCTCCAGTTTTTCAGAAAGTTGTCAGCCTTCTGCCCCCTAGAGGCAACATCGGCAGGGTTGATCTTTGTATTCACATATCGCCATTGTGTTATCTCTGTGGCCTCTCTAATGATGGCGATCCTATTAGCAACGAATGTGTGGAACCTTGTGTGTTCATTTGCTATGTACTTAAGTACTGTTGGCTGTCGGTCCAAAACATTGAGCTTTGCAGCTGTAGCTGTAACTCTGATCTGAGTATTTTATCCACCCTAGTGGCCAGCACTGCAGCAGCGAGCTCCATTCTGGGAATTGTCATCTTCTTTAGGGGGGCCACTCTTGCTTTTCCCATCATGAAAGCCACATGTGTAGTGTTCTTGTCATTCACTAGTCTCAGGTAGCTTACTGTACCGTATCCTTGCTCGCTTGCATCCGAGAAGTGGTGAAGCTGTGCTTGTCTGTGGGGGCCAAAGTCATTTGGCTTGATGCATCTTCGGACCTTAAAATCAGTGATCTGTTGGAGATCTGTTGTCCACTTGTTCCATCGTTCCATGAAAACCTTTGGTACTTCCTCATCCCAGCCACAGTTCATGCTACAGAGCTCCTGTAGTAGCAGTTTAGCAGTAAGGGTAAAGGGGGCGAGAAACCCTAAGGGGTCATAGATAGAGCTGACCATAGACAGTATCCCTCTCCGGGTCGGTGGTTGTGGCTTGATGGTGACATTGAATGTAAAGTTGTCCTCTTCCACACCCCACTGCACCCCAAGTGCTCCTTCGGTTGGGAGCCTATCTCTGTCCAGGTTGAGCTCCTTCACTTCCTTAGCTCTCTCCGCTTTGGGGATGGTGGCAAGTACCAGACGGCTGTTAGTTACCCATTTGGAGAGATGGAAACCTCCTCTCTGGCAAGCAGCTATGAGCTCTGTGATGAGCAGAATGGCGTCAAGTTCTGTAGACACAGACTTTAAGCAGTCATCGACGTAGAAATTATTCAAGATTGTGTCAATTACTTCGGGCCTAAAGTGTTCCCTGTTATCCTCAGCTGTTTGTTTGAGCGCGTAGTTTGCGCAGCTGGGTGATGACACAGCCCAAACAGGTGCACTGTCATACGGTATTCTACAGGAGTAAGACTTACATCACCCCCAGGCCACCATAGGAATCTCAAAAAATCAACGTCATCCTCAGAAACCTCACTTGGTGAAACATTGCCTGAACATCAGCCATCATTCCGATTGGCTCCTGGCGGAATCTGGTGAGTACCCCTATGAGACGATTGGTTAAGTCAGGACCTTGAAGTAATTCAGAGTTAAGTGAGGTGCCATTGAAAGATGCTCCACAGTCAAAGACGACTCTGAGTTTTCCTTTCTTGGGGTGGTACACCCCATGGTGAGGTATGTACCAGACCCTTCCATCCTTACGCCTCAGCTGCCCCTGTGGCACTGCCTCAGCGTAGCCTTTGTCAATGACATCAGTGAGGAATGTGTTGTACTCCTCTTGGAATGCCTCATTCCTTTTGAACTTCCTTTTCAGGTTGGAAAGACGCTGCTCAGCAACATGGCGATTATCAGGCAGTGACACATCATCCTTTCTAAATGGTAACCTGAGACTGTAGTGTCCGTCCACATCTTGACTGAGTCCTCAGCGATTTTCATGAACTGTTTGTCCTCTATAGACATTTCCTTTGTTTCCTCATATGATTTTTCATTGAAATCCGTGTTGTACTGTGTGATCAGTAGCTCATGAAGGTTGACCAATGAAATCCTATTGACGGAGACTGAGTGATTACTGTTGCCTTTTCCTCCTCTTAGTGGCCCATTGACCACCCAGCCTAGTAGGGTCTTTACTGCATATGGACCCTCTCCTTGACTATTGATGATCTGCCATGGTTCCATTACCAACGGTGCATCAGTGCCAATCAACAAGCCAATGTCAGCATCTATGTTGTGGAGTTTGACAACATCTTTGAGGTAAGGCCACTTGGATAGGTCATTCGGGTTTGGGATGTTTTGTTTTGTGACAGGCATGATCTTCTGGGTGTAAGCCACTGGGAGAGATATGAATGTGTCGCCATGTAGCTCACTCACCTCCAGACCTGACACCATATGACTGCTGACTGTCTTTTCTTGTCCCATGGTGCGGAGAAGGATGTTTGTTTCCTTTCCTCTGATGTTTAACTGGTGCATGAGTTGGTCTGTACAAAACGTAGCTGAGCTGCCAGGGTCAAGGAATGCATACGTATGAACTATTCTGTTTCCTTTGCTGGATTTCACTTTAACAGGCACAATAGACAATACACACTCCTCTTCACCGGCCCCAATATGCCCACATGCTTTGGGAGAAACCTTCACACCGCTCCTTGATGTCACAGAGTCCTCTGCTGGTCCTTGTCCTTTTTCCCTTTGTACTGTTGTTCCTTTTTCCTTTTCCATGTTACCTATGTGAAGCACAGTTGGGTGGGATCGGTTGCACGTGTTGCATAAGAGGCGCCTATTACAGTCTTTGCTCATGTGCCCTGGTACGAGACACCCAAAACAGATTCCCCTTTCCTTTAGGAAACTGATTTTGTCTCTGTGCATTTTCCTCTTGAGTTGTGGACATGTGTCCATCATGTGTCCACTTGAACAGAACAGACAGAATGGCTCCTTTGTTGTGGGTTGAGATGAGATGACTTGTGAGTTGCTATCCTGAGGATGGGGTAAACTTGCTACACTGGTGGCAAAGCTGCTGCCGGTGAATTTAGGCCTCTGTGGCTTGTTGGCTATGGGCTTCTTTGACATAGTGTTGCGAGGATTGACAGTTTGATCTTGGATGTCGCCAAATACAGGGTCAGTTATGATTCTTACTTGTGTTTCAATGAATTTGACCAGATCACTAAATTTTGCCTTGCTGTTCCGCCTTTCCTGTAACTTATAGACCTCTGCTCTCCACCTGTCCCTAAGCCTATATGGCAACTTGGTGACCAGAGCTCTCAAATTGGAGGATAAATCTAGCTCCTCCATGTATGCTACTTCTTCCATGGCGTTACAGCACCCCCTAAGGTACAAGGCAAAGGCCTCTAACGCCTTAGAGTCCTCAGGTCTCAGAGGAGACCAGGACAAGGCCTTTTCTATGTATGCGTTGGCGATTTTGAACTCATTACCATAATGCTCTTTGAGGAGATCTTTAGCTTTTCTATAACCTCTTTCTGGCTCCATATACAGACAAGTTCTAACAAGCTCCCTAGACTGCCCCCTAGTGTACTGCTCTAAATAGCACAACCTGTCCTTTCCACTGTCTGTCTTGGTTTCTATAACATGCTCAAAGGACCTAATAAATGACCTGTATTCAACTAGATCACCTTCAAAGACCTTGATGTCCTTTGGAGGCAGAGAGGACAGCTGTTGTTGCTTGACAAGAGTGGCAGTAATGGTATTTTGGCTTTGTAGGATGTTGTACAGAGCTGTGTCACTTGTAGGGCTCAGTGGGGTTGAAGGGTTTGGTTGTGATTGGGCTTGCATAGGGGTTTGAGCTTGCGTTACATTTCTTGTGCTGGACTGTGCGCCAGGCGGTGTGCCATGAAGTGCACTATGCTGTCTTTGATCTGAGGGGAAGGGTGTTCCTTGAGTTGGGAGATGCAAGAATGTACCATTGGGTGACACAGAAGATGATGGATGGCTATAACGAGGTCCCTCCTTTAGACGCACAGTCTGTGGGTCAGCAGTGCTCCTTTGCACTGGTTCCTTTTGTATGGAACTTTCTCTGGTTTCCTTTCCAGAGGCTCCATGTTTTCCTACATTTTCATCATAGTACCATTCATTGCATCCACCTCTGAAGTTTTGATTCGAGTTTCATTACTTTTGAAGACAGAGATTTTTGCTGCAGTAGCTTCCATCTCAGATTGCAGTTCCAATGCTTCTTTGCGTTTCCTTATTTGCTCCTTTTGTTTATTGAGTTCTTCCTCTTCTTCCTCTAGCGCGTGTTTTTCCATAAGCGCAGTAAATTTAGTATCTAGAGCCGCTTTCTCTGCTTCTGCCCGTATACGAGCAGATCTAGTGCTCGAGGTGGTAGTTGAAGCTGCCACTGACACACTATCATCGGGGACAACTCATCATCAGGCACAGGCCTGTTTGCTGAATCTGACAACCATTTAGTCACATAATTAACAAAATCCTCAATAGAGGCGATTCTAGGTTTAAACCAAGTGTCATCGTCGTCATTACGATCGTCCTCATTTAACAACTTTTGGTAAGTAGAGTTAATTTCTTTAAACTGCCCAATCAACGCATAATACTTTAACATGTTCTCTTTTATTTCCTCCTCATTCTCATCCTTCATCAATTCTAAGATTATGTTCTTTCTGCGCGTTAGCTGTCCAAGCTTGGCCTTCCTGGATAAGCGCATTTTAATTTCCTCTGCCGCGGTTTCTTCTTCCAAACCCGGCGGCTTGTTGCTCAAATCCTCCATTTTGGCTGATTAATTCTTACTTTCTTAATTATTTTATCAATATGATTTTAGCACCGTTTAAGACGTGCGTCAATTCCTATTAATTTACATGCGCTAATGCGCTCAGATATAACTTTAACTAAAGCGGTACTCACAAACAAATATTAATGTCCGTCCTTCTTTGGTCAAATCCACTCCAATTGTGGTCCTAAATTAAGATTAAATCATACTCTAACGAATTCTTTCTTACCAAGAAGTTCCAGCGAGTATTTCAGCTTTGAGAGCATTGAGAGTTCTTGAAACTTTATGCCGCCTTTCCGCGCTGCTTTCAGACGCGCGGCGTCCATGCGGGGCTCAGGTCCATTGTTCTTTGTTTGGTGCCACGCTGACTCTCCAATCCACTTCTCCAATACTTCTCCAATAAAGTCCTTGAAGTCCAATAAGCGAGTCTTTAGACTAATGTAGTGACATAGTCCTTTGTGTCCTATTGTTCCGTCACTCTTGGGCTGGCTGGGTATATAGACGCTTGTTGCTGTTGCTTAAAAAAAAGGAATGTCCAGAGGGATTTGAAAAATAAAAGGATCTTGGTTTATTTGTTCAAGTGTTTAAAACAAAAAACAATAAGGCAAACAATAAGCAAGCAAGCAAGTAAGCAAGTAAGGTCTAAAGACTGTGCGCTTCCAGCCATAACCACCCCATTCGGCTTCAGCACCATTCCTTTTAAGGACACCTTTGACCTTTGGAGGGAGGGAGCACTGATCAGACGTTAAAGGGACACACACACAACCAAAAAATGACAAAACATGTGAACAAAAGAATTGGCTCCTACACTGCCCAATCAACGCATAATACTTTAACATGTTCTCTTTTATTTCCTCCTCATTCTCATCCTTCATCAATTCTAAGATTATGTTCTTTCTGCGCGTTAGCTGTCCAAGCTTGGCCTTTCTGGATAAGCGCATTTTTATTTC
>OMKN01043347.1:0-11597 GCA_900302345.1 Melanonus zugmayeri | reverse complement strand
TAACACCCCCCTCCCCCCACCCCACTGCTCATAGTATATTACAGTATTCGACCTTAGAACCTTGCTATGGAAACCATCTATCAAATGGTATCGTTTTTGCTATCTAGGTAACGGACAAGGGGCTGCCAAACCCTATCAAATTGTGACAGTTTATTTTTTAGGTAAAACCTTATTTTTTCCAGGTGAAGAGTGCTGGTCAGTTCGTTGAGCCAATGTTTAAATGTAGGAGCCTCCTTCTTTTTCCAGTGTGTCAAGATTAATTTTTTTGCTGTTATCAAAGCATATGAGAGAAGTTGACGCTGTGTTCCCCTTAACATGGAGACAGAATCTGAGATCCCCAAAATGATTAAGATGGGATCAGGGTTAATACGGGTACCCAGAACATCAGAGAGAGTCTCAAAAACTTTAATCCAGTATCTCTCTATTTTAGGACAGAGAACAAAACTATGTAGGAGAGTTCCTTCATGCGCGTTGCATTTGTCACATTGTGAAGAGATGTTTGGAATATCCTATTGAGTTTAGATTTGGAGTAGTGAAGTCTATGAACAACCCGAAATTGAATGAGGCAATGTCTAGAATTAATCGAGCAAGTATTAACTTCCTCAAGACCGTCTTCCCATAAACTGTCAGGAATTTGACTCCCCAACTCATTTTCCCATGCCAATTTCACTGCCAGTGTAGAGGGGGGTTTCAAAAGCTGTAGAGGTTTATAAAAGTGTGACACTTTTTTGTCTGGCCCTGTGTGTTGGAGGAGAAACCTATCCAGGAGAGAAGGTGACTTGTTCTCAAAGGAGGGGAATGATGACGAATGTAGTTCCTAGCTTGTAGAAACCTAAAAAAATTACTCCTAGGGAGTTCATGTTTTTCTTGCAACTGGGCAAACGAAGCAAATGTATCGCCCACATAGAGATCTCCAATTGTATGTATACCCAGGTCCTTCCATTGCAAAAACGCATCATCAAGTCGAGAGGTTCAAATGATGGGTTTTCAGCTAAGGGGAGCAGGAGGGACACCGAACCACTTCCAAAGTATGTCTTAATTTGTTTCCAGATTCTGACCATACTGTGAATAACGACGCTTCCACTATAGATCGATTTATCTAGAACCACCGGGGACAGAAGTACTGCATTTAAGCAATATGGTCGGCATCTCTCCCGCTCCAGCTGCAACCAGCGAGGGGGGTCTGTAGCGATATCTAACCACGCTGAGATTGTTTTAAAGTTGGATGCCCAGTAATAGAGGCAAAAATCGGGCAAAGCAAGCCCACCAACCCGTTTAGATTTACAAAGGTGATCCTTCTTAATCCTATGGTTTTTATAGTTCCAAATAAAGGGAAGGATGATAGAATCTAAGCGCTTGAAAAAAGACCTGGGCAAAAACACGGGGAGGCATTGAAAGAGATACAGCAGCTGGGGAAGGAATATCATTTTAATTGAATTAATTCTGCCAATCAGTGAGATAGGAAGTGATTTCCAAAATTCTATGTTGGTTCGCAATTTAGCCAAGAGGGGGGGATAATTAGCTTTGAAGAGAGAGGAGAAGTCCTTAGTAATTTGGATCCCAAGATATGTAAAGGTTTGGTGCGAAATTTTAAATGGTAGGTGCTGTATCTCCGATAGGTCCCTCAGACCGACAGGCATCAACTCACTTTTGGTCCAGTTAATCCTATAGCCTGAAAAGGCTCCAAACAGGTTTATTTTATCTAGGACAACTGGGAGACTAATCTGGGGCATAGTAACAAACAAAAGGAGGTCATCGGCATAAAGCGAAAGCTTGTCCGATGACCCCGCGCAGCTAACACCGTGAATATCTGGATCTTTGCGAATCGCTTCTGCAAGCGGCTCGATAGCTAACGCGAAGAGAATCGGGGAAAGGGGACAGCCCTGTTTTGAGCCACGATACAGATCAAAGTGAGGGGACAGCACTCCATTAGTTAATATTCGAGCCTTGGGACCCTTATACAAAAGCCTAATCCAAGAGATAAACTTCTCTCCTAAATTACATTTTTCTAATACAGCAAATAAGTAGGGCCATTCCACCTGATCGAAAGCCTTTTCTGCATCTAACGAGACCACCACAAGTTCCTCTGCTCGTGATCCAGGGTCGTACATTATGTTAAAAAGGCGTCTAAGATTGGAAGAGGGGTTCCTGCCTGGGATGAATCCGGTCTGATCCGGATGGATCAAAACGGTCATGTATTGACTAAGCCTGTTCGCTAAAATCTTAGCTAATATCTTCTGGTCCACATTAAGCAACGAGATAGGTCTGTACCCTCCTACATCCTCCGGGTCTTTGCCCTTTTTCGGTATGAGCGTAATAATAGCATCATTGACTGTCTGTGGCAAAGATCCGTTTTCGAGGGCCAAATTGTACATTTTGAGCATATACGGTGCAAGTGTGTCAGCAAATGCTTTATATAGCTCACAAGGAAGACCATCGGGGCCAGGAGTTTTGCCTCCATTTAGGGTTTTAATTGTTTCCTTTATTTCCAGAAGAGTGATGTCTTTATTCAAAAGGGTGCAATCCTCCTCGGTTAAAGAGGGAAGATCAATTTGATCTAAAAAATGCTCCATATCACCTGGTCTCGCATTCACTCTAGAAGAATAGAGTGTCTCATAGAATTCTTTAAAGCGCTTGTTGATATCTTTCACCGAAGTAAGAAGGGTTCCATGTTCAGATTTAATTTTATGAATCGTACGATCACTTTCCAGCTTGCACAACTGTCTAGCGAGCAGTTTTTGCGGCTTCTCTCCAAACTCAAAGTGCTTCTGTTTCAAATAAAGAAATGATTTAGAAATTCTTGCCGAAGCAATCTGGTTATACTGGATCCTCAACTGCAATATCTGTTTATATGTATCCATTGACGGGTGACGCGCGTTTTCTTTGTCCAGATCGTGAATTTGTTTTTCTAACTCAACAAGTTTAGCTTTATTTTTCTTATTCCTGGCCCCCAAATAGGAAATTATACAACCTCTCAAAAACGCTTTCAGGGTCTCCCAGAGTAAACACGGAGAGGTCTCCGGAGTGTCATTAGCTTCAAAAAATATTTCCATTTGTGTACGCAGATATTCACAGAATTTTGGATCATTTATAAGCTGAGAATCCATTCTCCACAACGGTCTGGAGGAGTGCAAGCCGCTTAAGTTGAGTACAAAAGTGAGGGGACTATGATCAGAGATCAATATGTCACGATATCTAGGGCTGTGTATATGGGATAACAATTTGGAGTCGACCAGGAAATAGTCTATGCGTGTATACACATTATGCACGTGAGAGTGGAAAGAATAGGCTCGATCTGAGGGATGGAAAAACCTCCATACGTCTGTGAGGCTGGAGTTATTAATAAATGTATTTAAAAACACTCTGGTATTGGAATGTGAGGGCCGCTTATTGGAGGAGGTGTCCATATACTGGTCAAGAGCACAATTAAGATCTGATCCGATAATAAGGTTGGTTTGCAATATATCCGTTATGAGAGAAAAGACCTTCTTGAAAAAAGACGGGTGATCAAAATTAGGACCATAGATATTAACCAAGGTTATTGGTATAGACTGAATTTCCCCCTTAACTATAAGATAGCGACCTTCTGTATCTGTTATGGTTGACTGATGCCTAAAAGGGACTCCCTTACGAATCAGGATAGAAACTCCTCTCGCTTTAGTGGAAAAGGATGAGTGAAACGACTGCCCAATCCATCTACTTCTCAATCTAGCTTGTGAGTTTTTCTCTAGGTGGGTTTCTTGGAGAAACATAATATCTGAAGACAAAGATTTCAGGTGAGACAGTACTTTACCCCTCTTTACTGGGTTGTTCAATCCCTTCACGTTCCAAGTGGTGCAAGTAAGGCCCCCCCGTCCGTCACCGTGAGCTACACCATTGTCCTGCATTGAGAAAAAACATTCTGCCAATATCTAAGGGTTTCTATTACAACAAAGGATGCAATCACCATAGAGCAGCGTGCCCACCCCCCCAAAACCCAAATAGAACCCCATGTCTGGCCGATGCAAAAATAAAGTGCACGGCGCGACTCCTTAAAGAGGACAGAAAAAAGAAAGGGAAAAGCAGAAAAAGAGAAAAAAAAACATACAAATAAACGTAAACACCAAATGTAGGCCTCCCAACAGTCTATACGTTGACCTAGTGTCAACCTTCCGGAAAACGTGTTGCGAAAAGAGGCCCCACAGTCACATTTAAAGTTGGTAAAGCAAATTAAACAAGGTTATTCTACCACCCAGGCCCTGTCTAAAAATATAGCCCAGGTTGTACCCGAAGTAGCAGGGCCGGCGTGGTTAATTTAACAACGGTAGGCAAGTAGCAGAACAAAGGGGTTTAAGTACAGAGTAGCCAGTGAGATATATAACTAAGTTGGGGAGAGAAAAAGTAAAGAATAAAAACAAAAACAAAAATTACGGCTAGGTTGATAACAAATTAACTTGTAACATCGAATATCACAGTGCAAAACATTGCCCGATGGCTCTGATCTCAACAAAATAGTGCCTAAATACTACTGACACCCAGCAATAAAAGATAAACATCATATATGGTCCCTATTGGAATTAATCCAGACATTACCAATAAAGTGCAAACATCGCCGTTTAAATCCTAAATAAAAAATAAGTAAGGCTGTTATCTAACAGACGAACCATCGTTGCTGTTGTAGGGCAACAGGCAGGGTCGCCCATTCAGTGTCCAATGCTGTCCGTTCCAGAGTCCAGGGGCACAACATAGAAAATTGAGCCGAACTTTTGTCCCCCATTCATTTCCCCCTTAAGAAACAACACTGGCTACATACAGTAAATAAAAAAAACAACCACTACAACATGCCACGCACCCCATACAATAACCTATCCATGACAAATGACTGAGTACATTACATACCCAGAAGGATGAGTGGACAGTCCAATATTAACCTGTGGAGGTGGATCCGAAGTGCTGTCTTGCAAATTCCGCAGCTTTCTCTGGGTCTGTGAAGAAGTGCTCCTCTCCATTATATGAGACATGGAGTTTTGCGGGGTAGCGTAGGCCGAAACGAACTCCCGGTTTGTCCCTCAGTAGGTCCCTCGTCGTCTTGAACATGGCACGCCGTTTCACAACTGCCGGGGGATAGTCGGGAAAGATGAGAATCCTCTGCCCATCGAAGGTGATCTGCTGTAATTGAGCTGCCCTCCGTAAAATTTCTTCAAGCTCATAGACGTAGTGTAGCTTGAGAATGAAGGGACGAGGCGGCGCGTTTTCTGCAGGACGCGGACGGAGCCCCCGATGACATCTGTCAATCAGAGGCAGTTTCTCCAGGGACAGTGCATCTTTCAGGAGTTGTGCCATAAAGTCTCTGGGTTTTTTACCGGTCTCGGCTCCTTCCTTCACATACAGTACCCGCAGGTTTTGTCTCCTGCTGCGCCCCTCAAGGTCCTCGCATTTATCGGACAGCTGTTCCACAGTCCGTTTCAAACGAGCAACGTCCTCCTCCAGCAAAGGAATTGTATCAGAGACTCTGATCGCGCTTTGTTCCAGGTCCGCAATCTTCTCAGCCTGTTCGCTTGCGGTAGCCTTAACGGCTGAGATGGCCGTATTGGTTTCGTCGTTCAGGGCTGCCAGTTCACTCTTAAAGCTGGTCGAAAGTTGTTCAATCTTTGAATCAATCAGATTAACAATCTCGGTCTTTAGTGAACGCAGCTCAGTGCGCAGGGAAGCGATAGCCTCCAGCACTGCTCCATTCCCCGAGTCACGAGCGTCGCATGGGCCTTCGTCCCCACTTTGGTCCGAGGCGGCGAGGCCTACTTGGCCATGTTTTTTGCCTTTGCCACGTTGTTTTTGTGACATAGTTAACTTGGCCTCCACAGGTAAAATATGGTTTAGAAAGTTATTACAATTGTGGTACTGCTATTATTAGCCGAAATATTTTGCTTAAAATAAGTTTTATAAGATTTGACTGTGGGAGCGACGTGACTCGCGTCTCACTCTGTCATGGCTGAAACCGGAAGTCCGCAAAGAGATCTTTGACTCAAGTTTCTCCTTTGATGGGTAATTCCAGGCAAACTGCCAGCAGGAGGCTGTGCCACCATCTCTAATACCTCCCACCAAGCTCAGCACGTCATTGCTGGAAGACAGTGGCTGGACAAACGCCCTGATACAGGCTGATATTGCAAGTTCCGGAACAGCAAATTCCTTTATACATGCCAGCCATGTCACCAAGACCCACCATGCACACCAGGTCACAGCTGCAAGCCTTTATACACTCCTCCAACAAGCTTACAGTGAAGACTGCACATCCGATGATACTGATGCCATGCAACTTTTTGCCTTTTGAAGAGTGGTGCCGTGCATACAGCGAGCAAAGGCCAGTGTCCACTTTGTCTATATGTCTACAACATCTACAATAGTGAATGAGTGAGCCGGATGAACATTAACTATGTTTGCTTTCTGTCCAATCAGTATTTATTTTCAACTGTTTTATACATCGTTTAATTGTGTGAGTCCTCATGTGTGGTCCACAGAGTTTAAAACCTACATGTTTTGTAGGCTACAATAGATAGATGGATCACGTTTACTACTTTATTTGTACACCAGCACAAAAGGCGAATAATAATAATAGTAATTAAAAAAAAGGAATGTACAGTGGTAAAATAAACACGCTTTAACAAAATAGACACATAGACACATAGTCACAGCTATGGACCAGGACTGGGAATGCCTCTGGTGGAGTTAATCTCTTCTCTATAATCCCCTTTCACTGCCATAGCTGAACTTCACGGGTACACTAGCTTTCCTGGATTATGCATTGTTGGGTTGGGATTGCCTTGATATCAGCACATGGACATGACATGGAGAGTAGAGGTCCTGCGAGCCATAGCAGACGTCCAACTAGGTTCGTCAGAAGTCTGTAGAACGAGTCTCCTCGCGTTTATGTTTTAAACTTCACGAGTTACAAGAGTTACATCAACATCCACCATTGCCATTTTTGGTGGCATTTTCAGAGGTCAGAGTACAGAGCATATTGTCCAAATCAGTCCAAATGGGTCTCATTCGTTTGTGCTCATTTAATTTTGAAGTTATTAAGGTTTCATTTTTTTCACTCAGCACCCCAATAATGTCCGAATCAGTCCAAATGGGTCTCATTTGTTTGTGCTTCGTTTGTGCATGTTTGTGCACAACAAATTAACATTTGTGCTCATATGGTTTTTGAGATATTAAACATATAATTTTGTAAACATATGACGTCACTCAGCACCCATAATTTCCCAATCGGTCCAAATGGGTCTCATTTGTTTGTGCATAATTTGTGCATGTTTGTGCATGACAAATGAACATTTGTGCTCTTTTCATTTTTAAGTTATTAAGGTTTCGTGTTTTTCACTCAGCACCCCAATAATGTCTAAATCAGTCCAAATGGGTCTCATTCGCTTGTGCATCATTTGTGCAACATTTGTGCTCTTTTAATTTTTAATGTGCATTAACCGCACGGACGACCTTTTTCGCAATCAAATAAAAACTCGGCAAAACCCATCTTTGTCTGTTTGTCCTTATTCCCCTCATTGAATAGTGTATCCACTGGGTGGCAATGAAGTCATATTTGACATGTCCAGAGTGGCTTCATAAAGATTCAGCCCCAAAACAGAAGATATCAATTGGATTACTAAAAAATAACAACCACCTTGCCAGTCACCCAATAAAACTGGGGAATATACATGTTGTTGTTGTTACAAATACAGTACATGCGTGTTTGACTCTTTTCTCCAGTGCCTGTGCTGTGCCTTCTATGACAGTAACAGCTTTAGCAGGTATGTCCAACAAAACAACAAACAACAACAAAATTCATTATTCAATTTGGTCCAGTTCATTGTAACTAAAGGAATAAACAAAGATGCTTATACGCAACAGGCAAAAATCCTGGTTGAAGCTTTTGGATGTGAACCATTGGTGTCAGGAGCAAACAAAGTCAATGCCGAAAGCAATGTTGCAAACATAGTAATGTCAACAATGAAGGTGGCCCCATCTGTTGTGCTCCAAGCATTGTGTTCCTCTCCTTGCAGCTACAGCCAGGCACAGACAAGAGAACTTCCTTTAGTTCAAGTTCATGTGGACACACTGCATACAGAGGGAATGGGGGCACTTCAAGCATCAGTTGAGGAGGGATTGAATCTACCCCCTTCGAAATGTTTTTGACCACTTAAGTCCCCCGGAAATTGTCCTAGCCCCCTAAAAGCAGAGGACCCTTCAACTGAGATCGTTAGGTGCACAGGTGTGGTTGAAACAGGTACAGAGAGGAGCTTTGCACTAGAAGAATTCCCCAACACCATTATTTTGCACAAGGAGTCCTTTACACTCAGAGGCATTGTGGTCTTTCTTCCAGGGCCGACCAGGAACTCTCTTGGACACTATGTGGCCTTCTGCAGGAGATCGTCTGTTCTCTGGGAGCGGTGTGATGACCTCGCCAACAAAGTCACAACTTCACCTGACAAAACAAAAATACAACCACATGTCATAATTTATACAAAGGAGTAAAAAAAGCCAGACTTTCAGCCATCCATCCTCTCCAATCAAACTCAATGGACTTTTAATTCCTGCCTTGTGGCCACCTTTCGGCCAACAACCATCGCATCACATCATATAGGCTGCCCTGGGCCGTGTCCTTCTTCTGTCAACAGAAGGCTTTTTTGTTGAGCTGACTGACTTCAACTTACTGAAATTAATTTTCTGAAAATCCCACTGTGTCAGTTTTTTGGGGGGCTTACAAGCACACAATAACATATATATATATTTATTTTCAGTATGAAACATTTTCCATATGACCAGCAACTGAGCAACAATGCTTGCATGATACTGTGCAGAACCTAAACTTGCATTGCCTCACAAAACTTCACATCTGACACTCGGGTCAATGACAAATAAGACCTCTAAAAAGTTTTTAATAAAAAGTTGGTTCAAAATAGATAAAATGCATATTTTGGAATCTGTGACAATGTGCTTAAACAAGCCTCATTTGTTAAATAACATTTCAATGTGTTTAAATTCATTTTTTGACTATATTTTTAACTTGACTGACCAAAAAATGTCAGGTGGCGCAACCACATATTTGTAAAATTATTTATATTTTCCTATTATTTACTTGAAGTGAAATCTTGGTCAAGTATCTATAGTGTCTATAGTGTCTATAGAGTGTCTATAGTGCCTTACAGATTCGATTTTGGGGGTTGATTATTATATTAACAATAATTTAAGATTACTGCATTGTAAGGGTCAGGTATTTAGTATTTTTGACATCCAATTTTACATTTAAAGACAGAAAAAGTATTACAACAATTTGTCCACTTTAATCTATAATTTATTGGTTTAATATTAATATATATTTTAATATATATTAATATTTATTATATTTTAACTGGTTGCACCACCTGACGATCAGTTGTGCCACCTGACAACATTAGTGTTTTAGTCAACAGTCTTTATTAAAGTATTCATTAGTTATATGCACAAAATAGTTACCAAATTCATTCATTAAACAGATTTTAAAACATTAGGGCCTACATTCATAGCAGCTGGAATGCATTCAACAAGAACAATGAAGTCATGTTTAACCCCGATTTAAACTGTATAGGCTAGGCCTATATAATATCAAATATCCAAATTAATTCATAAAATGTATTCTAAGATCTGACTACATTCAGAGCAGTTGGAAAATTGATTGTGATAACAATGAAGTCATATTTGACGTAGTCCAAAACTATTAGAGATTTAGTAGAGGTCAGGATGGACGTGTGGCTGTCAGGATGGGCTGTAGCTGTTGGGATGTTCTGGAAGCTATCAGGATGGTGTGGTAGCTGTCATGATGATCTAGTAGTGGTCAGGGCAGGATGGTATTGTGGTAACTGTCAGGATGGTATGATAGGTGGCTAGATGGTGTAGTAGCGGTCAGGACGGTCTGGTAGTTGTCATGATGGTCTGGTAGCTGTCATAATTGTCTGGTAGATGTCAGGGTGGTCTGGTAGTGGTCAGGATGGTCTGGTAACTCTGGTAACATCTTACATTGTTTGTCACCTCTGATCTTCAACATCTGTCACAGCTGCTTGTGCAGATTTGAGGTCAACACAAATGAGGTCCCATTTCAGGTGTGCACACTAAAGCACTCCCAGTCTGCATGAGTTAGCTGTGTGTGCCGTGAATGAGGCTCTGGCTCTGAGATCACTTTGAGCACATCAGCCATGTAGTAAAAGATCATGTCAGCAGGATAGGGCCAAGTGAGCTTATTTTTTCTTCCCAACTGCTCCATGCAGCTCACCTTAACCTCATCACCAATTACCTGAAGAACCTGTCCTACGAACGGCCGACCTTCATATTTCACTAAGATGAACTTCCCATTCAGATCATCATTCTCATCTTGGGCACTGGCTGTTTGTGGTTCATTCTCATCTTGGGCACTGGCTGGTTGTGGTTCATTCTCATCTTGGGCACTGGCTGGTCGTGGTTCATTCTCATCTTGGGCACTTGCTTGTTGCAAGATGACCGTTGTGGTATTGTGGCATTGGCAGGAATGTGGTCTGCTGCAGAAGCAGGAGATCTTTCGGTGCATGATTTTCCCTGGTTCAGTGGAGATTCAAGTCAAGTCAAGTCAATTTTATTTGTATAGCCCTTAATCACAGTTACAGTCTCAAAGGGCTTCACAAGCCAAATCCCCCAAACCCTAGCCCCCGAAAGGGCAAAAACTCCCTTTGTTATCGGCAATTATAGGAAGAAATCTTGAGAAGGAACGCAGAGTGGGGGATCCCGCCTTCCAGGGATGGTTTGGAGTGCAATGGGTGCCATAATTGACATACATAGTAAAACAAAATGAACACATTTTAACACAATATAAGGAAATGAATTAATGATTTTGTGTTGGTGTATGCTGGTGGGCCGGTAGCCGTCAGGCGAGTGGGGTTTAGGCCGTCATCCAGACATGATTGCAGCATGCTGCAATCATACTCTTAGTGTGTTGCAACACACTAAGAGAAAGCACACTAAGACAACATGTTAAGAGACAATGCAACATAGTAGGACAGGATGAATTGATGTTAGATGTGGTGAGGTGGACAGTGCAGGAGGTGTATTGGTTTATGATTTTCATGATGTGATGGGGTGAGGTGGTCAAAGAGTGATGAGGTGAGGTGGTCAAAGAGTGATGACATCCATGATGATGATGATGTGCTGGCTGGTAAGCAGGCTGACAGCCATCAGGTTGTTAGGGGCCGGGCATGCAGTCATGGTAACAGCAATGCACTAAAACACACTAAGACACTGAACAGCACACGAGGACAGAGAAAAACAGTATGGTTAGTGGACAGGGAAGACATTTGAGAAAACCTCTAGTCTAGTCCCTGTCGGCAGCGGGTAGGCTAATGCTGGCTAAACAGGTCGATTTAGCTGTAATAAGAGCTGATTTACACTCCTAGGAGCCAAAAGAGAGGCTAAAGAGGTACGGTTTTTAGTCTAGCTTTAAAAATGTCAGCAGAGTCGGCCTCCCTGATTACAGGTGGCAGACTGTTCCAGAGATAGGGCGCTCGATAAGCGAACGCTCTATATCCTGCTGATTTCTTACTAACTTTTGGGATTGATAGAAGGCC
>OMKN01043343.1:0-18814 GCA_900302345.1 Melanonus zugmayeri | reverse complement strand
GCCGTCCGGTAGTGTTGTTGTGTTACGGTAGTGTTGTGTTGCGGTAGTGTTGTGTTACGGTAGTGAATGCTTATTATAATTTGATTTACCACGCAGATAATATCGCAGTCTGATGAAGACATTGTCCCACTGTGTCTGTCTTCATCAGGTATGTGGCTCCTGCGGTAAATAGGTTACAGTTTGCTGTGTGTTGTGTGGTGTGTGTTGTGTTGTGTGGTGTGTGTTGTGTGCAGGTTGCCTATGCATTTTCTATACGTTTCTTGTAATTCTGCCACGTAATGTAATAACTATATTATCACCTATATGTATGTCTACATGTATTATTATGTGGATTGATACATGTTGTGTATTGTGAGAGTGTGGGTGGCTGGTTTAATGAATGAGCGGATGGTATGTACTGTCCGGACAGGCCCACAGGCTTAAACACAGCCACCTCTACACACACTCGAGGCTGAGCCCTGTCCTGACAGTACATACCATCCGCTCATTCATTCAACATTCATCTGTGCAATAAACCCGTTCCAACATCGCCCTGTGTCCTGTCGTCGTGGAGAGGCCCTGTAGCCACCATTTGGGGTTCAGTTGGTGGCATGTGGCAACGAATACGTCACATGTATATTATAATATATAATATGTTTTTGAAAGAGAATCAGTTCTCTTGATGCTTTAAGAGCAGAAGAGCATTTGCTTGACTGCTCTGATAATGCAGACACCAGTCTGATGAAGACATTGTCCCATTTTATGTTTTCATCCACAATAACAGGTGAAAAGCACCTTCTGACTTTCAGATTTGCACATTTATTTTAATTAGTTTAATTTAGTTGCTAAAATATGAACCTTCCCTTATTTGTAATGTAAGTGAACACATAATCACATGTTTGTTTGTGTGTTAAAGGCTCATCCCACATCTCAACAGAGGAAAGGGGGAGCAGAGAGAGAGAAGAGCTGTAGGAGAGAGTCACGTCTGTATTCACACCAGAGATCCAGCTCCTCCAGAGCACAGGAGCCATGACCCAGAGCAATGGGGACGACCCGCAGCAGAGGAGAAGGAGGCTCCAGCAGATCCAAGATGGGATCCAGTCCCGCTTGCTCAGGTCCCAGAAGAAAGTGCAGAACATCACAAAAGATGATGCCAAGGGATTTTTAAAGAGAAATGCCTTCGTCCTCTTCACCGTAGCGGCCGTCATTGTTGGTGAATGCACAAATTATTCTAAATAGCAATGATGAAGTTCTTGTGTTGCTGAGTTGGTGGAGCATGGCATTATACTGCCAGGGTTAGGTGTTCGAGTCCCGCTGGGGGCACCCATGCTAAGTTATGCATGAACATGCAATAAATTCATCCACCAAAGGCATATAATATTAATCTAAGTAATCTTTGTGTTCTGGCAATCTTACATTTTCTTTATATCCAACAGTTGATCTATAGTCAATTTCAAACATTCTCCAGAAACTACCCTAGATAGCAACACCCAGACAGAAAAGTAGAAACAAAGGACAACCCAACTTGGATGCATTTCAGAAAAGGGTCACTCTCTTAATTTTAGTTTCCTCTGTTCTGAAATGCACCCAACTTGGATGCATTTCAGAACAGAGGAAACTAAAATTAAGAGAGTGACCCTTTGTTGACCATGCAGATGACCCTTAACATTTAGCTGTTACCCTTTGACCCTTCCTTGTAGTAATGAGCAGGCCCACCCGGTGTCACCGCGTCTGTAAGCCTTGCAGGATGACACCGAACTAAGAGAGAATCAGTTGATTGATTATAAAGTGTAGGATATGCCCTGCCGTAGGCCTCTGGGTCGACCACCTGGTCCTATTGGTGGATTAGTGTTGCTATAGAAGAAGCCATTCTTTGTAGTGATGGGTTTCAAAGACAAAGGAGCAAAGAACAGATATATACAAAAGAATAGAAACTATTGCGGTGACAGGATTATAGGCAGCAGATAGCATCACATGCTGCCAATGAAGTTTGGCATTTTCCCAGTCAGGACATGAATGTTATAATTTCGAGAGAGGAGCAATTTCATTGTTTAGTCTCTTCCCAATACTCTTCTCCAAAGCCTCAATCATGTCTCATGTTGAGACATCAGAGAAGAGGAAAGCGAGACATCAGTCATTTGACTGCAAAAATGCAATACAACTGGCTCATTGTGTTATAACTGCCACAAATGATCAGTAACTAGTCATGGGCTGTTCATTATGACATGATGTCCATATCCATCACTTATGCTATAATCAGTTCAATATATCAATGAATAAAGTTACAATAACACATGAATAAATGAATGATTTTTCTGTCAGGTATAATCCTGGGCTTTGCCGTGCGGCCGTACAACCTGTCCTACCGTGAGGTGAAGTACTTCTCCTTCCCAGGGGAACTGCTCATGAGAATGCTCCAGATGTTGGTCCTGCCCCTGCTGGTCTCCAGCCTCATCACAGGTATGGAGGGAGACAACATCTGGGACAACAGCACACCTGGGTGTGGAGTGTGTGTTCAGATACACACGTGGTGCTGTCTAGTGTTAACACTAACACGTAGGGGTTCGATTCCCACTGGGGCCACCCATGCTAACCAACTCATGCACCCGGTACGGTATATCTGTCTATGATTTGTTTATGCGGTTGGCCTCTAAATGACATACCTGACTGAAGCCTTGCACGGTGCCTCACTGTAATTACCTCAGACATTACACATCCCTACGTGTGCATGATAACATGTGAAAAGTGGCGGGTTTCTGTGACAGCTTGTGATAGTGCTGGTGTCAACACTGGACCATGGTGTCTGTGAGGTTCAATGTCAAACAGAGAGAGAGGGACAGCGTTAGCGCTGCACTACTCTACTTTCTCTTCTGCGGACATGTCGGGTGGCAGGGGGCTGTTGGTCTCCAGCTGGAGCTGTTTGTTGGTCTTGGGTGCTGTGAGCAAATTGAATTATCAGGACCTCACAAACAAGAGTGTGCATGGAAATGTGAGAAATACAGAGAGAGAGAGAGAACTGGCATCTTTTAGATTCATCTTTAGATTCGTCACATGCTTGTCCCACTATTACAAGTAATGGCACCTTGGTAATGGTTTGTAATTCTATTCTATTCAATGCAAGTAAGTAGTAAAGTAAGCAAGCCTTTGTTAGTGTGTATGTATGGTGTGTGCGTATTGTGTGTGTGTGTGTGTGTGTATGTATGTGTACCTAAGGGGATTTACGTGTTTTCCGAGAAGCTTTCTCACAGTGTTCTGCCAAATAACATGACTTGTTATTTCTTAGAAGTGACTGTATTTTTTACCTTGATCATTGATCGCTTTATCACATTTCTCTAGTCATATTGTGACGTCTAGTTTCTAAACAGTGTTTTGAGTATGCTTGTTTTGGTGTGTGTGTGTGTGTGTGTGTGTTAGTGTACAGTATCCAACAGCTGTTGACAATACTTAAGCAAGGGTGTCACTGCCCAGTGATTGAAAGGTGCTTTGGCCAATCCCCTTGAGAGAGGACCGGACGTTATGGCCAATAATGAGCTTCTTTATGCTGCGATGTAGCGTAGCATCAGCATCGCCTTTGAGTCACATGAGAGAGACTCTACATGCGGACGCAAACAAAGAGCTCTGTTCTTCGGTCACATCGTGTGTGTGTGTGTGCGCGCGTGCATGTGCATGTGCATGTGTGTGTGTGTGTGTGTGTGCATGTGTGTGTTAAACAAAATTAAATTGGTATATATCATATTATTACATATATTTGTATTGGCATTATTGGCAATATAATATAATATAATATAGTAGAGCTTTAAAAAAAAGGTGACATCACCACAAGGGAGCGGGGAGACATTTGACACCAGGAGAGTGTTACAAAGATAATACAAAGATAATACAAAGAATGAAAACAGAAAAACAGAGGGAGAAAGGGCATCCACTTTCAAACTGTTAATCCTTAACAGTTAACTTTGAACATATTAATTTCAACATAATTGATATCTTCATTCTTTCTGACATCTGCGTTGCATTATGGATCCCCATACAACACAATATGCCTGTTAGTAGGTCTGCTATCCCTGGAAAATTAAATAATAATAATATATGCAAAATAAAATAAAGTAATACTGTGATACACAGGAGAGATAATGCATGTTTTTGAATGGGAAGACACAAATAATAATAATAATAATAAACATTTTATTTATAACACTCAAAGACTTTTCTAACACTCAAAGAAGCTTTACAGGGAGGGGCGGGGACATTGAACTAAATGCCGAATCTATTACATAAAGCTTAACTATAACTATAACACTTTTTTGATTATATATTACATGAACACATTTATTCCACAACTACTGTGTGAGAAAACATGAACATGGCAAATGATCTGATTTTGTACAAAAGATTAACTTTTTTTTTTTTTTTTTACTGTTTTTATTGACCCCATACCAAGTGATCCAATCTCTACTTTCCATTTTGGATCTTAGAGGCGTAGGCATTTCTATTTTGTTCCATCCTCCTGTGATGTTGGTTTGATTTAAGGAAAAGAGACACACACACACACACAGATTCTTTATAGGGAGTGTGTTGATAGAAGGTTTATAGGCCCAAGAAAGAGCGCGGAGGAAGAGGGACTGCGAAACCTCATTATGATAAGAATGATGCCAAAGTGGGGCATTAATAGACGATGTAGAGATTGACAGGGTTGAACAAAAACAGCGTTGAGGAGAGGATATGGATAAGTAGTAAGAGAAGAGAAGGCAAGCATTAAAAAGCCTTGACAATTCAAGTATAATTGGGGCCGAAATGGTCAGACTAGCTTTAGAGTGTAGTTAAGAGAGTATAGCTTTAAACTAATCCTATACTAAACTTTCATCCATATGCCTCACCATACATATCATTTTTTATGTACAGTATATAAACTATTCTTTTGATGTTTAATGAACATTCCCAATATGTATAAACAAATGTTTTACATCCTCCGTCTGCTGTAACCTTGACAACCAGCTGAGGAGTCATTGTGTTCCAGCGAGGCCAACTAATAAGTCCACAGGCTTTCCCAGGCCCAGGCCCGGCCCGGCCCAGAAAGGGGATTGAAGGAGATCAGTAGAATGTGTGTGTGTGTGTGTGTGTGTGTGTGTGTGTGTGTGTGTGTGTGAGGGATGGGGGGTGCTCGATGAATGAAAGAGGATTGAGGCAATCAAGATCAGTGTAGGAGACTAACAAGGGGGTGAGAGGGTCCGGGGAAGGCTTAGAGAGGGTCCAGAGGCAGGAAGAGGAGGGAAGAGGGTCTGTGTATGGATGAAGAAAAAAGAGAGAGAGAGAGAGAGAGAGAGGAGATGTCCAGCTACTGGTCATGGAAGGAATGGCTTTAAATGGGGGTCAACAGGCCATCACACAAATGCATGGATTAATGAACCAAACTACACAATGCATAGTCAATGTTTGACTTCATATCATCATAGGCTGTCTTTATTCAAACGTTATTGAACAGGAAACACAGACCAGCTAAAATATTACAACGGCAAAATAAAGAGGCATTTGCATGTGAACATAAATGATGAATAGCCTACAATAGCCTAGGTCTACAGGTGTAGACCTAGGCTATAATAAAACACGTAGGCCTATCTTATTCTTAAATAAATGAGAATACAATGTGCATGTAATGTAAATCAAATGGTCTATCCAACAAGGACAACAAATAACTGCACTGACCAAGCTCTGTCCTCATGTAGGCTATGATGACCTCAAACACGGAGATATTGTATTATTCTGAATTGTAAATACGCCTAGACATAATAGGTTTATTGTCTACTATGAGCTAATGTGAACACAATATTAATATACAATTTTTAAATTAATTGCACAAAAAACGACTAACCCACCCGCATATTCTAAATACCGGAAAAAAATCGGATCCACAAACGCCTACAGCCATGGTTAGTCGGGTTACTCAATCCATGCATCTCTAACACACACACACTTACAATACTACTAAAAGAACGCATAGCTCTTTGCACAAAAGCCTGTATTGGCTGTCTGTATGGCTGTGAATGAACATAGAAGCCATAATAGAACCTGACACATAAAAATACAACCCTCACGTCACGCCTCTGGAGGACGAGTGACGTTTCTTTGCAAATCCCCCTTTTCAAGTTCTCTGATCTTTTCACTGAAAACAGCTTCACAAAGTCAGGAGGAAGAAGCGTGGGTCGACCCTGAAGCAAAATGACTTGATAGTGTTCCTAGATGGGAGAGAATGGATGCATGCAACACCAACTTAGAGTCTTTAAAGTAGTGTTAAGATAAGATAAGTTGTACTTCATTCATTCCAGACAAGAAATGAGGGATAAATAGAGACTTTATTGGTCAATTCATTTAGGGTCTTAAAAACATAAACCATGAACCATCGGTCCAATGTTTACCAGCATCAGTATCACTATCTAGTGTTGTCTAGTGTTCCCAGATGGAAGTAAGAGGTTGCTTGTGTAGTTTTGATCTTGTCTCAGTGTGTTGTTTCAAGAGGCATCTTCATGCAATTCAAACGTAGGAATGCAAGAGGACCTACAGTTGGCCTAATATTGAAATATGTAGTCTTTATCCCACATTAGTCCCCAATACTATTTTGGCAATGCATCATGGGAAAATGAAGATGGTCCATTTTGTGTGTAGATGTACTGTCCTGCATGATACTATAATGTTACACTGAACAGAGATGTTTGCTTCTCAAAGAATAGTTAATTGAATGGTTAACGTTCTGCCTCTGGATCGGTTTTCAAAAAAAAACATGCCCTATTTCCCACTGGTGGACAATGTTCTGAAACGATGCCGGGCGAAGTGACATCCATGACAGCTGAACAAACAGACCGACCAACAAGCAAACAAAGAAAACAGAATCAATGTGGCAATGACGTTTAAGTATATACTGCTCGGAGCTATATTTCTCCCCAGGGTGCTGGTTATTTTTTTCCCAGCAGGTAAGACCTGGATAGGGTTTCGACCTCAAAAGCGGCCCTCCTTTTATTCTCACAGAGCGCAGCATCACATTGTCAGCTAGTGTATTATCACTTGCAATTACACTACACTTTTCCCAGGCATAACTTTTCTGGTCATTGGGACAGAAACTCTTAAAAATAGTGCTTGAGCTAAAGTCATAGCTGGAACCGTGATCCAGAATACACCCATTTTTATCCGTTTTTTTACAAATCATGTCATTTCAAAGTAAATATCTAATGACTAATGGTGGACAGTTCATTGTGAAAGGATACAGAGAGATTGCAACCTGTGTCTTTCTCAAACAAAAGGCTGAGCTGCTGTGTCAGAGGGAGTTACTCACAGAGGGAGTCACTCTGCCTGACTCATCCACGCCTAACTAACTAACTAACTAACTAACAACAAGTAGAGTTATGTATTCATATAACACTGGACTCAGAAAGAAAATGCAAAGAAAATGTGAATTCAACTTTCAATGTTTTGTGTTTGTGTTTGTTTCCAAAAGTGTCGACATTTAAATGTCTTAAATGTGGTCTGTGCTGTAAAGTGTCTTTGAGCTGGAAAACATGAAAATATTCAAATAAAATGGATAATACCAACAACAACAACAATAAGTATGAGCAGTATTAGTATTATGATTAAAATAAAATAATTGAACGGGTTGATTTCTCCATGGTGCTGGCTGGTTGCAGGCATGGCTGCCCTGGACAGCCGTGCGTCAGGGAAGATGGGCCTCCGGGCGGTGGTGTACTACACCACCACCACTGTCATCGCCGTGATCATCGGCATTATCATGGTGCTCATCATCCACCCTGGGAAAGGATCTAAGGAGGAGTTCACCAGTCAGCAGAAGATAGAGCAAATCAGTGCCGCTGACGCCTTCCTCGACCTTATCAGGTATGCATGGATACACACACACACACACATATATACACACACACACACACACACACACACACACACACATGCATGCGCACGCATGCACACACACAGGCACACACAAGCTGAAGTAACCCTCACATGCACACACACTCACCTAAATACTCCCATACACACATCTACCCCCCCCACACACACACACACACACCCATGCACACACATAAAAATAAACATCCAGAGACACACCAAGCACTGTGATTTAAAAATGATAGGTATCCTTTTCCTGATTATTAAAAAACAACTTTGTGTTTCAGAAACATGTTTCCTCCTAATCTTGTTGAGGCATGCACCAAACAGGTAATTCCTCCAGGGTTTGACCTTATCAAGGCTTCTCACCCTTCTATTATCCTTCCCATCCTTTTATTATTATGATGATGACATTGACTAGTGTTTTTATTAGGACTACGATTAAGTTATTTTATTAGGATTTGATTTTCACTGTGATCACGATTCTTCACATTAGAAAACCATAGCAGAATTAGGTGACTCCCAAGGATATCCTTGCAGTGACTGAAGACTTATGAGGAAATCCATCTGATTCGGATGCAATTCTGACCATCTGGTCCAATTGTGAAATGTTGGAGCCACATGGTTTACACAAATTATGTGGTTTTTCCTTTATAGACACTTAAGTGCTCTAATTAATGTTAAAGATCCCCCAGAAACTAAAGGAATCTTTTTACCATCTTGAAATGCTTGTGAATCTTCATAGTCATAGATTCAATCTCATAACAAACACACACATGTTCACGTAAAACTATTATTGCTTACCTGAATCCATTTTGAGGCACTTATTTCCCCTAATCTATAACCATGTAGAAATAGAAACTCTATTCACATACTAAACATTTTGTGGCCCATGACCCCATTCTTAGGTCTAAACATTTTTGTGACCCCAACTTCTTAACTGTTTGTGCATCTGCTTCACACATTGTTTTAACCTGTTAACATCTGTATAATAATGTCCATTTCCCAGTGGATATATGCGCATTGCACCACAAAAGTGATTAGTAGTAGTTTGCTTGTGGCTGCAAATCATTAGTCTGTTTGTATTTACAGGACATTGATGAGACCTTTCCACCCTTTTTCAATTCTTATTATTATTTAGTATATAGTATTAAACCTTTATTCCATCAAGGAAACCCATTGAGATCAAGGTGCCCTGAGTACATGCAAGAACAATACAAAAGTTCAAATAGATCTGTCACGGCGCAGGGAGGGAGGTGAACCCAAATGCAGAAATCAGACTCAGAAGGGTAGATGTAAAAGGAAGTCAGTTCATCAATGAGGTTTAAAAGACCGGTTTTCATCAATCATTATACCAAGATATTTGTAACAGTTTACTCTTTGAGTTTGACTGCCACCCAGAGCGCAAATCCTCAGTCTATTGACTCTAGCAGGTCCCCCAGGAAGGAAAACACTCGGGGCAGGGGTTCGAAACACTTTTATTTCTACCCCACGTTGACACCGGGTGCTACAGCAATCCTGTGTTTCACCCCTTAACATAAGAACGGTGCGGGACGTCTCGTGCCAGTTGTAGTGGCTGTGTGCCGGCGCCGCTATCTTCTGGAACCCAGTCTCACTGTGGGGGAGCGCAAACACACACAAGTTTATATAGACACTGTCTCATTATGCTCACATCCACAACTGCGTCAATCCTGGGAATGAGCTGCCCCGCTCCCTTGTTTACAAACTGATGCCAAGCCACGCCCCCTTCACCCCACGTTCACCTTGCATGGAGTGAAACACTTTTTGCAGGTTAGAAACAGCTCTTCCTGGGGAAGGAGCTGAGGAGTATAAAACAGTATCATCAGATGATGTTATTGAGAACAAGAGATGTAGCTGAGATGGTACTATGCCCGAATCTAAAGCCGGATGTATAGGTGCTTAGTATCGAATTTTGAGTCAAGAAGACACGAAGTTGGGAGTTCACTAGGGATTCAAGTACTTTAGCTAGACATGGGAGCTTGGAAATAGGGCGGTAATTATTTAGATCATTATAATCTCCTTATGTGAAGGAAGCACATGTGCAGTTTTCCAGATTTTGGGGAAGATCCCTGAAATGAGGGACAGGTTAAAAATGATAGGTGCAGCTCGTCAACAGTCCAGGGTCCAAGGAATCAGCTCCTATTGATTTTTTTGAATCAATAGCCAATAGGGCATCTGGCCGACTTCCTGCTCTGTAAGAAACAAGAGCTTTCATTTGGAACTACTGCCTCAAGGTCTGGCTTGGGCAAAGGATCTTTACTACCTGCTGAAGAGGTATCCAGAAGAGTACATTTATCAAATATGTGGCCTGCAGATAAAATGTTCATCAAAAGCATTGCAGATATTCACTCTCTCATTTATAGGACCAATGTTTGTGTAGGTAATGATTTTGGAGAAGAGTTTTGTGTAATTTCTCTTCTGGAACAGTTTTTGGGCATGTTGGTTTTGTAATGAGTTGGGTGAGATTTAAATCAGTGCAAATATCCTTCAATTTATTGAGGAGTTTTTTCCTCCTACTTCTGTGCTTAAGTAAGCATAGAGTAAACCAGATAAATGATCTATTGCACAGGGAGCAGCTGATGGAGATCTGTATGCTCCAATAACTCTGAGATGAATGGATAATACCTTACACTCATATTGCTTAGGTACTAGGATGATGATAAAATAGATGCATTTTCACAAAAAAATATTATTATTCTAAACTATTTATATAAAATATATTAAAAAAAATATGAAAAGATCTATCATCAAATATCTCAAGTCAGTAATCACCCACGGCCCCATGTACATATCAGGTGTACTAGGTTGGGAAACACTACCGTAATCTGTTGTATTTTTCACCTGAATCCAGTTTAAGACGCAGTACGCTAACAGAGTGGTCGTGGTGAAGATGACGGTGAACGATACGGTCTTCGGCCTCAACGGGAGCCAGGAGCTGTCTCACGAGGAGCTGGTCCCGGTGCCGGGGGCGGTGAACGGGGTGAACGCCCTGGGCATGGTGGTCTTCTCCATCTGCTTTGGTCTGATCATCGGGAGCATGAGGGAAGAAGGGCGGCCACTCAGAGACTTTTTTGACTCCCTGAATGAAGCCATCATGAGGCTGGTTGCCATTATTATGTGGTGAGTAGACGGGGGAAGGTGGTGGGACGAGGAAGCGGGAAAGGGGAAGGATATGCAATGTTTCGATTGATCTCGTCTGCCTATTTCTTATCTCGTCTGCCTATTTCCATTATCATCAAACCTCAATTATGTGTAGACAGAGGCATCCCTTCAATGTTTGAACAATAATGTTTCCACTTGTGGATGGATGGATGTGTGAATGGATGGATGGATGGATGAATGGATAGATGGATTTGTGATGGGACAGACAGGTGAACCAAAGGAAGGAAAGATGCATAGATGAATGGCTGAATGGATGGATTAACTAACTGATTGATTGATTGACTGCTTGAACTCACCAACATGCCCCTGGCCTCCCTCTCAACCAGGTATGCTCCCATAGGTATCCTCTTCCTGATCGCCGGCAAGATTGTGGAGATGGACGACCTCACGTCCATGGGAGGTCAGCTGGGCATGTATGTGGTCACGGTGATCAGCGGCCTGCTCATCCACGCCATAGTCGTCCTGCCGTCGCTGTACTTTGTCATCACCAGGAAGAACCCGTTGGTGTTCGTGGGAGGCTTGCTGCAGGCGCTCATCACTGCTCTCGGGACCTCTTCCAGGTGCGCTCCATCTTTGCAGTTTAACGCGCAGTGTTGTAATACTGTATTTTTGTTTTTGTAATTTTCACTCATAAGAAGAAGAATCAAAATTAGATGTGCAGTTAATTGCATAGGTAGGTCCTCAGCATGATAAGTATCATCATCAAAATGTTCACGTTATGTTGTTTTGTCCACTTGCATTATGTTCTCCGGCGTCTTGTGGCCCTCTTAGTTCTGCCACGTTGCCCATCACCTTTAAGTGCCTCGAGGAGAACAACAAAGTGGATAAACGCGTGACGCGCTTCGTGTTGCCTGTCGGGGCGACCATCAACATGGACGGAACCGCCCTCTACGAAGCCCTGGCCGCCATCTTCATTGCCCAGGTCAACAACCTTGACCTGAACTTTGGACAGATCCTCACCATCAGGTATTACGCATATTATTACACAGAAGTAATATGTACTGAATAAGTGCTGCTTTCTCTGCTTGTCCGGTGTCTTTAGCGGTTTTCTCCTCGCTGTAGTTTACTGTACTTTGTATTTTTTTTAATAGCATTAAGAGATGAATAACCTGCTTCAGATCCTAAGACCAACACTTTTTTAATACTAAACAAATAATTGGGATAAAACACTGGATCATAAAATGCGATCATAAAATATTTTATGGTGTAGTTAGTATAATAGTAGTTGGCTCTTGGGTTCATATTTAGTTCATAATACTAAATATGAACTAACCAAAACTACTAAGTATTGGATAATAAATACACTAAGGGAGAAAAGTATGCAACATTTATTAATGCATTAATACCGTTTATGGAGTGTATTAATACCTGAATAAACTGTAGTAATAAATGAATGTATTAATCAAAATCTAGAAACATTTATAATAATATGAATACTAATATGTTCGATCTATCTATCTCCCAGTATTACAGCCACAGCAGCCAGTATCGGAGCAGCAGGAATCCCGCAGGCCGGACTGGTCACCATGGTGATAGTGCTGACCTCAGTAGGCCTTCCGACTGACGATATTTCACTCATCGTTGCTGTTGACTGGTTCCTGTAAGTGTCGCTTGGTCCATCACATCACTATTGCACTGAATCAAATCTTAAATGTTGAGAAATCTTTCATTTTCTCCAGTAAGAGAATACAATCATTGTCATTCTGAGCTTTAGGTTTATTTATCTTTGTTAAACTCAATATAGAGACACTCCCCTCACATTCCATGTCCCTCTAACCATCTGGTTCTGATTGTGTCTGCATCCTATTCCTCTTGAGAGGTCTACTTCATGCCATGCATTGTACTGGCTGTGGGAATTTTTCATCCGTTTTTTTTATTTTTATAATTGTCTGGAACTATTCAAATATAACTAGTTCTCCTCTGCTCTCCTCCACTCCTCTTCTCCACTATTATCTCCTCTTCCTTTCTCTTCTTTTATTTTCTTCCATTTCTCCTCCCCTTGCCTCCCTGCCCATCTCTCCTCTCTCCTCTAGGGACCGGCTGCGTACCGTCACCAACGTCCTGGGAGACTCCATCGGTGCGGGCATCGTGGAGCACCTATCTCGCCACGAGCTCCAGAAAAAGGATCCTGAGGCAGGCAACCCCACGGTGGAGGAGGCAGCCAAGAAGCCATACCAGCTCATCTGCCAGGAGAACGAGTACGACACCAACAGGCCTGCGGACAGCGAGACCAAGATGTAGATGAAGACGATGACTTTTCTCACAGATTTTACACATTTTATACATGAGAACCATTATGCTGCAATGAACCACTGTTGCTCTTATTTTGGAGAGATTAAAAACCACCCGAAAAGAAGCAAAGAGGTTGTGTGGCTGTAGATAGACCGTTTTTCATGACTTTGTTAACAGGCCTCTCTGTCAGCTGAACATTTAAAAAATAATCCTGAAAAAGATCTGGTTCATTGCATCACTGTTTCTTCTAATGTAGGTGATAGATATAGTTGGTCTACTGAAGGGTAGCGATGGTTTACTAGCTGGCTAAATACAACCTCTGATCTTATAATTTAGAAGCTAGTATTGCTGGCTGGGTCTAAACAGAAGAGCATACAGAATACACAGGCACTTTGTCTGGCTTCAAGGTCCAACGTTTAGTGACCAAAGGAATGTTTTATAGTTCCTATCAAATGTTTTATAGTTTTACATTGGAACAAAAGAGTTTCTATCAAATAGTTTCCGTACACATTTTAGTTTTTTTTATATGATGAAGGCTACGTAGATTGCTGTCCCTAAAATAATAATTTATGGAAAATGAGGATCTGAGCTGTTTTCCACATTGGGTCCAAATACGTTTCACATAAAAAAACACAAACAAACCAAAAGCCAGATATTTGAGTGAGAATACTTATTGTGGAAAAGTTATCTGAAAAGTATATCTGTTCAAAACCAAAATAATTGAAAAAGCCCAAAGATGAGAAATAATCTTATAACTAATTTTATAATTTGATTACATTTTGCTCATTTTTCTCCCATCCCACACATTTAGTTTGCTTGTGAAAATATTGCTGTATTTCAGTTTTGTGTGTATTGTTTGTGTGTGTTTTATGCTTATTTTGATTTTAAATTGATTGACGATAGCGTATTTTAGTGTTTAATCTTTTCAATTGTACTTGTTGAATATGTGTACGTCTTATTTGGTGTAGTTCATTCAAGATACATTATTAGTAGGAGTTGTAACTACATTTTCCTCTATAATAACTTACTTTTATATGATCTTATTCAATTTAAATACAACAGTTGCATTATTTTGTCTAATTCAAAATGCTGAGTACAGAGGACTTTATAGAAGATAGTTATGAAATGTAGATATGCATGTACAGTATATTAACTCTAGAATTGAGATGTACAGGGTACTGGAAGAGCCTTCTCCTGCATTCTTTGAAAGTGCTGCTTTAGACGTTTGAAAGCCAAACTGAGATTGCCTTGCAATTACTGGATAATTTAAATGGAGCATTTTGTCTGTTCAACACTTGCCAGACAAACATGTCCTGCAATTCCAATGTTTACAATGACCAAACCTTCTCTTTGTAAAACCTCACTCTTTCAAGAAAGTGTATTGTCCCCTGCATTGATTTTTTTTTGGAATAAAAAATGAATTAAACAATGGTGCGTATTCATGAAGACATTGTATCTTGTTGAATTAGATAAGAATGGCAGTTATGCACGTCATTGCATTCATCGACTACATTCTTCAAAACAATGTCATTTAACTGCATCAATAACTGCTTCAAATGTATTTTTATACCAATTCGCTTAGATATTTCACAGATACTCATATATACTATATATATATATATACCCTATATACTATATTTAATGATGTGTCACACAGCTTAAAACTAGTTGAGTGGCTTCTTTAAAAGGAGACAATAACTAATATACACCTCTACATATCTTCCTCTCCCACCCTTGTTGATTGATAAATATGGAATGCAAACAGATAAAAGTTAGTTAAAAGTAAGATAAAAGTACTTTATTTTATAGGTTACTGACTCCCCAACATGAATTCAACGTGCAGTGGATGAACTCCGCGGCAGTAGGCCTCGTGTCTCAGCTAATAAAAGCGGTTTCTCTTCAAATAAAGCACATATTAAAGTTAAACTGCGTCCCATTAATGACATTCTGCGTGTTCTTCACTCGTTTCCTTTGAAGTGACCTAAAGCGCCACACGATCCTCATCCAGTCAGACGTCCTGGACGCGGGGTCAGACGTGTAGAAACTAGCCCAATCCCGCCCTCTAGCGGCGCATGCGCGGCATCGCGTGGCGTTTCGTTTGGCGCCGGTGGAGGGAGTCGCTCCGGAGAGCTTTGGTCCGACGGCAGAACTTCCGGTCGGCATTTTGTTCTACGAGAGGAGAGACTCTCGATCATCGCAACAATCGTCAAATTTCTCATTTATTGTCGAAATTAGCTGCATTCTCCATTGATGTCGGCACAGACCGACTAAAGGACCGAAGAACGAATGTTTTCCCATACATTAAAGTTGAAACATTCCCCGCTGAGTGACGGAAGAAGAACGAATCGGTCCGACCCGGATTATTGTTGATAGCTAGCGGGCTAGCGGAGCGGCTAGCTGGCGAGCCGTCGAGAGGAGCTGCGAACGAGAAGAAAGGGGGAGCTAGAGACACGGACACGGACACAAACCAGCTAAAACATTATTCCCCTCCCTTTCAACGCAACATCCGAAGGTAAACATATACGGCTGCCCACTTTGATGGAGCGAACTTCCAAATTTCGTATTTTTTTAAATGAATCCTAAACCAACGTTTCGACGCGCACTCGGCGTCCGCGTCGTAATCGTTGACTGAGCTGTAACGGAGCAAAAACACACCTAGCTAGCTACTCGGCTACTTCGTTAGCTTCCGTCGGCTACTTCGTTAGCTTCCACGGCACGGCCTCAACTGGATGTCATGTGTCGAGCCCGGGGATTGGGCCGCTGCCACTGGATGTCATGTGTCGAGCCCGGGGATTGGGCCGCTGCCACTGGATGTCATGTGTCGAGCCCGGGGATTGGGCCGCTGCTCCTGAATTACAATCTATGGTCGTTGCCCCCTATCTCCTCGGCAGAGCCCGGAGCTTTAGCCTGTTTTTTTTAATCGATTTCACGTACGCTGAGCTAGTGTAAATCACCCCGGTTTATTGTGCAAAATTGTCCGTTTTAGTTGCAGATAGTCTACATCGGTTGAATGTCGTTATTGGCTAAGATCAATCGCGAGCTAGTTAGCGTATTGAGTTAGCGATTAAAGCTCGACTATTGTTGTTGGCAGACGTTAGTGTTTAGCTTCGTTTAGTTTAGCTGAACACTTAGCTGCCGTGTTAGCTAGGAAGCTAGACAGGCAGTTCACTCCGTAGTAGTAGTTGATGGGTTAAGTTGAAAATAATGATTTGCATTTTTGTTTTTTGTGTTGCTGTTTTTTTAACGGTCAATCTAACTGCAGATATGTCATCTAGCGTTATTTTGATTTGACTCTCGGGCGGTCGGGGTTGCCTTTTGGGATTGCTTTTAACTTGCGTTAGTTTTGATCGGTGTGGAGATGTTTTTACCTGCTGCTGTCTGAACACGGCCAGGGTTTGAGATGCATCGCTAATGCAATCAGGGAAATGAGTAAACGTTAGCTATACGACTCGTACACGGTTATTGCGTCTTACCGCCACAACAACAACAACACATCCCGTTTGGTTTCTTCCTGCGGTGTCGTTAGCCCGGATGCTAACTGAATACGGTGACTGTGAGCCACAGGAGGATGCAGCCCCCCTCCCCATTACTGCCGCCACCATCACAGTGCATCTGTTCTTTTGTGCTGCCTCCTGCCTGTCAGTCTCACAGCTGTCAGCCAAGTCCCTGCCTAGAAGAGAGGGAACCGAGACAGAGTACGACTAGTGTTGACATGATTGTTTACATGACCCATCCGTCCACTTCCTTTGCGCCCATGCAGTCGGCAGTGACGGCTAATGGCTCACAACTGTTTGATGCATTTCCAATGCTAATGGCCACACAAGCACTAAACCTTAAATATAACGTATCTATGCAAATGTGTATGTATGCAATATATGTTCATTTATAGGCCAGTGTGACAATTGTCCATTATGAAATGTTATGCAATTTGAGAGGAGTTTGGAGAGGGCACCCCTCAAAGAGTTTAGTCGTGCCGTTAGCGGATATACAATTTTCACATTGAGGCAGAATATGAAACCTTATTTTTCTTCCAACAGACAGAAGGAAAGGGACTTTTCTCTGAAATGTCAGTGGGTCCAAAGGAGACTGAACAGAGTTCTTCAAAAAGGTATATATATATATATATTTTTTTTTTTTCTTCTTCTTTTTAGCCATTTCCATTTAGTACAGCTTCAATGGAGCCCATCAAACATAAACAGCCACTGTTTGGTTTTATATAGCATATCTAAAATGTCATCCTTTTGTGCAAAATGAAATCACTACTGCCCCTATTATGTAAGGTAGAAAATTAGATCCCTCTCATGAGGTAACAAGGCCGATCCGGCATCTCACTTTTTCTGCAAGCTTTCTGTAACCTCTTTCTCATAATTTCTGACAAGAGGTCATGGGCATTAGGAAGACGTTACAATACTGTCACGCACTTTATGGATTTTTTTAGCTTATTTCAACGCTAATTTGACAGCAGCAGGCTATTTAGGAAGACATATATTCAGTTTTCTTTAATGTTGATGATTTGCCAATGCTAGATAGCTTGATGGGCAGTAGAGTATGGTTACTACCTATTAGGCCTTCTACATGTACAAATGCAGAACACATTTTTCATAGAGAAATGAAAAGATAGCCATACCAGTTTTCCATTAGAAGAATCTGTAGTTATCTACCTATTCTGGCCCTCCTATGTTAGAGGAGCACTGTATATAATTCTCCAGGGCTGCGCACTTTTCCCCTGAGCGGAGTCTGTTTTTAACAGTGAGGCGGGCTGAGAGAGAGAGAGAGAGAGAGAGGCTAGTGTTCATCATTATTTATCTTTAAGATTACATATCATTTTACCTTATCCAGTAACCCAGATCTCTTTTGAGATCAGTTTAGGACATGGCAATGTTTCTATAATACCTACAGACACATGGTGGTCATTTATTGGAGGGCAGAAGAACAGTCTAAATCTTAAAATATAGATTAAATGAATATGGTTTATTTGTATTGTGTTTAATGCCACAACTTGTTCAAGTCAACTCTGTAGTAGTTTATCAATGAATTTGGAATGCGCATTCTAGAAAATCTAATTTTTATCTAATATTATTTTATTTGACTGTTTATCAATAATGAAAAACAATAGAAATGTTGGCTGCCAAGGAAGGATGCTGCTCAGATTTGAAAAATAATGTAAAAATTGACAGAAATCAAATTGTACCCTGGTGCAGATATTAATATTTAATAGGATCTTGATTGATGTCTGATTTAAAAACAACTCTGAGGCATTTACACGTTTGTACGCGTTTGTATTTTGGTTCCATCTATTCCCGTATCTCCTCACTGTCATGTGATCTCCTTCTGTCCTGGTGGAGCGGTGGCCTGTTGGTTCTGTTCCGTTCCCAGTTCAGTCTCATGCTGACCCTGTACTAACCTCCGTTGCCAGGTGTTAGGAGATGTGAGGACGGGTGTGTCGCCCATTGACCCCCCTGAACTACCTGTGTATCGACACACTCCCCACCCTCACCTTCAGCATGAATGGGGATATGCCTCATGTTCCCATCAC